>VSMD01117035.1:0-118251 GCA_008750895.1 Mirza zaza | reverse complement strand
GGGGACTGAAGGAATAGAGTCTTCTTGGTTGAATTGGTTTTAGGGAGTTTCTATTTTAGTTCCTTTAACTAGATGGCACTGGACAAAAAAGTCATATGTTTTCAGCATTAAAAAGTTCTAATTAAATGAGTAGTTTTGTGTAAAAATTATAATGATAATGTAAAAAGATAATGATATCTGAAATGTTAATTTGTATTTAATAGATTTTTTACACACAGGGTAATCAAATTAAAACTTAATAAGTCAAGTATAAAGTTCAAATGTGAAGAAAAATATGATAGTGTTTAGGAAGTAAATTATTACTGTCAATTTTTATAAAAACTAGTAGTTTGCTGAATTTACTGAGGCTAATTTACTTATTGTCTCAGAGCCAGTTCAGTGAAAAGGTGAAGGCATGGCAATTTGCTGTATAAATTACAAGTCCTGGACTTCAACTAATTCCCATTCCAGTAGGTCATCCCCAGAGATTCTGAATATATTAGTTTGGGGACAGAATCAGGCATGGGTATGTCATCAAAGTTCCCAGATGATTATAATGTGCATTGGGGAAATACCCCTTTAATTTCTTTTAAGACAGGGTTTTCAACCTTGGTGAACTTTGGAATGATCTGGGAAGTTTTAAAAAAAATACAGATGCCTGGGTCCCGCCTCTAGATAATCTGAATTAATTGTTCAGGCTATGGCCCAAGCACTGGGTTTTTTAAAGCTTGTCCAGATGATTCCATAGACCAAAGTTGTCCACCCTACATCAGTTCTTATAAAGTCTAGCCTGCTTTTGATATATTCATAGATCAGGCATGTGCCAGAGTTTCAGATCCACTGTTGCTGCTGCATAAAAACCTTGCTGTTCAATCTCCTTTTGGTATCACTTCATGCTCTTTGCGTTATCTTCACAGCTTCATTTTGCACCTCTCAAGTTTGATTCACATTCTCCCTTTAAAACTTTGGAGAAATATCCTGTCCTTTTGACCTAGTCCGGGGCCTCCTTTCATGTGGCACTTGCCTCCCACAGGGCTGCACAGGTAGTGTCCACTCCATTCAGATTGTGAAGATTACCACCAAACATAGCAGGACAAAGCAAAGGCTGCTGAATCATGACAGGAAAGGAAAACTCAACATGGCGGACTTGGGATTAAGACGCTTTAATTTAGGCTTGGTAACCCCTTATGTAAACTCAGCTCTCCAGGAATCCCTGAGCTAACAAAAACTCCTAAAGTCTTCTACTCATTCTTTAGCAAAATGTGACAAATAAATCCATGTATCCCTGTAGACAAAGTCCTTCATCTCCCAGTTCTGTAGCCTCATCTTCCTACAGAAAAAAAAATAACTTACTTTCTCTATGGACCCTGGCACCCACACATGACATTCTGCTCCCTTTGATGCACAGATGATGATGTCACCAACTAGCTAAAACAACCTATTTGTGTTTTCATTTTGGTTTAATTAAACAAGGCATTACTAAGTTGTTTTATGTTTCTGTAGTTTTCAACTTTTTTGTCTGGTCACATTGTGTAGCTACAGTTGGGAGCGCTGAAATGTGCTTTCATTAAAGCTTCAAAACCTAATTTCTGAAATACACCATAGAATGCCATCCTCACAACTGAACTGCAAGGGGGTCATTCAACACCTGAAATACTCCTCGTGTAAGCTTTGACGGTTCACCCTGAATGTAAAATATAAATTTCTTGAAGTGCTGAATTACACAGCTCTAGATTACAGTCTGCCTCCTTTCATTTATTCCAATGCATGTGAAATTATTGTCTCCACCTGAAGTCCTGACCAGATGAGGAAGTAATTCAGTTTTTATAGTGCAAATCTATTAATACGGAGATCTTTGCTATTTTATGAAAAAGGAAAAGAATAAATTCTTGATTGTAGAGAAAGATAGTGTGTGCACTTTTTATGCATAAGCCCATGCACTGAACAGTGACTTCCAGGTTATTTATATCCTTCATGCTACCCATTAATGATCACATGAAAAAGGGAAGAGGTATTTGATAATTTGTTAAAAAGCTCTATAAATAAAATGGCAGCCTTTCAATACCCAATTTGAAAAATGTATTTAAAAATGTGATAAAATAGCAGTATAATATTTCTAAAAAACTACAATGAGTATAATTGTATACTAAACTACAATAGATAGGTACAATGCTATCTTAACAATATAATCATCAAGCTCTTTCTGTGCATAAATTTTGCCAATATTTTGAGTTTCCAATAACTTTAATTTTAAATAGAGACTAAACTCATGTGAAGCCAATTTTGTAAATTATTTGGTAATTAACATAGGCAAAAATAATTAATACATAATAAAACTGCATGTGGTATTAGGTATTTGTGCAGTACCTATTACTACACAATTGCATAATAAGTAATAAAATTATATGCCTTTGGAGTAGTTTTATTGGAGGAAAGGCACATTGCTTTAGGAAGTAATGTACTGGTAAATGGATAACACTGGCTCACACACAAAAAAATCTATATTATGTATATATAGGTTTATTGTAAATTTTACAGATAAAAATGTTATATGACACATTATATACATAATAAAATATCCAGTATTCTTCATTCTAAATTTCATATAGCCAATTCATTCCAGCAATACGTTTTGTTGAGTTTTGCTGAACTCTTATATCCATAGCCATTAAAGTTGCAGGTGATAAATGAATGTAGATCTGACATAAACATTGGTAGATATTTTTGTTTACCTTCATGAGCAAGACGAAAGTGAAACAAAGAATGCACATGTTTGAACTTTACTCTTCCATCAATAATGTTAGATATTTCTTTGCTAAATTCTATAGTAGTTTTTCAAATCATGAAAGAATAGCTTCTCATCTCTTTGCTATTCATTAGCATAATATTATGAATTATAGCATAATAATAGCATAATATTGTAAATATTATGCTATTCGTAATATAATGACCAGAGACTTCACATACTTTTGAATTTCAACTGCATTGTTAATATTTTTTCCACTGCTTTCTTAAGTTCAGACAAGAGTTTTGCAAACTTTTTTTTAAAGGGCCATGTGGTATATACTTTAGGCTAATCAGCCATGTAGCCTTTGTTTCAACTACTCAAGTTTGCCATTAAGGCATGAAGAGTTCCAATAGCACTTTATTAAAACAGGCAGCTGACCCATAGGTGGTAGTTTACTGTCTCCTGGTTTAGACAATAAATAGAAAAATAAACCAAGTATTGATTTGTAAAATGTGCTGATCACAGTGGTGTAAAAACTACCACCATGGCCAATTTCAAACTACCAAGGTGACTTCATTGAAATGGTGCTGAGAGGAGATGCTCAATAGTAGATTGTCATATAGTGTTTGAAACATACAGATACAATCGGTGTTAATATCCTCAAAATTATGGAGAATAGTAAGATATAGTGACATAATTAGGAAATAATTTTTTAGTATTTATTACCTTTGTTTTTACTATAGTTTACTTATATATATTATATATGAATGTGTATATGTATATATATTATAATGGCTGTATTGACAATTTTCTCTGAGATTTAATACTAGTCAGTTTCAGAACACCATTACTTTTATACTTTATAATATATAATTTAATGAAAAAATATGTAAACAGCCCAATCTACATAAATAATTATAAATATTCCATAGATATTGTCCTTACACGGTTGACAAGTCAGTTGTTCACTAGTCAACTATATAAACAAATAATACTAGTGTTAGTTGCACTACTGATATCACTAGATATAGACTTTTTGAAGACAAATGAAAAATGAATATATGCAAACAGAGTTAAACATTTAAAACCGTATGTGAATTATAACCTTTATGGACCTCCAAGTGTAACTATAACTGTAAGGAAAGAGCATTTGTCATGGATAAATATTCTTATGAGCTCTATTTTCATTTTGCAACTGATAAAATAACAGGACTCCTTTCACCTTTTGACATCTCCCCACTTCATAAGGCAAGGGTTATGAGGCTTGCCATTTGCCTTCCTCACAGTAATATCACAAGGATAAATGAAATAACATCCAGGCAGCATGGTTAGCTATTTAGTGGAAAGGCATTTTCCTATAAACAAAGAGACTTGCAAACTCCATGCACAGTATGATCTAGTGTTACAGTTAAATTGTGGCATTGAATAGGCCAGTTGGTTTATTTTGAACACACAGCAGGTGTGTCAGATTCTGACCTGTGCTGGCAATTCTACTGATTCTACCCTGGCCTCTTAATGCTTTCTTTTGGAGTACAGCCTTATGGTGACAGTAAGCATGGTTTGACAGAGGGGCCAGCAGGAAAGTTGCATGATCTTTGACTTCTTTATGCTAAACTTTGCCTTAGCTAATCCTTCATGGACTGACCTTTTAGATTAACTGTTGCAACTTTGGCTTTACAGTGCAAATATAAACGTGCTTTAGCCAACAATAGTCTGACGTAGGATAATATTAAGTCTATATGTGTGTGAGATGAAAGGATAAACACAAAAGCCTATGTCTGCTAGCTGGAGAAGAAAAACTGCAGCCCAATATGAGCATCTGTAAAATGTTCTTTACTTATTTGAAAATAAATAGAAATCTATAAGGCAAAGAATATTTAATTTTCATATGTGAAGTGCTTGGTAGAGAAGACTTTACTAAGAAAAAAGGTTGAAATATTTTGGCTTCTAAAGAGTTTTGAATCAGCTTCTATATTTATTGATTTATGGAATAATTTCCTCAATTCCAAATTCTAATGAGTTTCCCAGGATAAAATGAAAGGAGCAAAGGTGAGAACTTGGAAGGAGTTATATGAGAACTCCAGGAAGGAAACATGCATAGAATCACTTATTTTTAATATCTTTTTTACTTTTTTTAATCTTTAGGCCCCTGCTAGAAAAGTCTTGGCTATAATCTTTCTTATATATACATTTTCTGTACCAACATCGACAACTCAAGAAGTAAATTATTGTTTGACATTAATAATTATAATTAAAACTGTTTACTTTATTACAAAATTTTAAAATTTACAATGTATTAGGCCAGTTGGGGGTAGGGAAATAGTTTCAAAAAATCATTTGAGAAGTTTGCATAAATTCAATCTAATTTGATCAGCTTCATATCTTGAAATAAGGTTTTTGACTTTTCATCCTTTTGCAAGAAAGCAAACAAAATTTGAGGTCAATGCATTTTAAGGTCCATGCCTATTGGTAAACAGCTGTGAGTGAGAAATTGCTGTCAGTATTCTGTTGTTGTTAATGCAGCAATATCTATGTTCATGAAACATTCATTCATTCATTCATCCATTTGAGATGGGGTCTTGCTCTGTCACATAGGCTGCAGTGCAGTGGTTTTATTATAGCTCACTACAGCCTCAAACTCCTGGGCTCAAGTGATTCTCCTGCCTCAGCCTCCCAAGTAGCTGGGATTACTGGTAAAAGCCACCACACCTGGACAAGGTATCCGTTTTTAAACAAGGCCTAAAATAATTTTGTGAGGTGTATTTCTGTCACCTAGTTAGGAGAAAGTACTTCTGGCAAGCGTGAATGTCAGATGCCATAAGGCATTGGATTGAAAATATTTCTTACTCATCTTAAGTTAGGATAAATTTATGTCATCTCTCTATCATTGATAACAAAACAAAATTTTGATTAATCACGTTATTGTTTGAATTAAAGTTTGGCTATTCCATAGAACTTGGATAAGACTGGAATCTAAAAATTTTTATTGGTATTCTGTATAATTCAAGTATTATGGCACTTCATTCTTTAGTCTTCAAATTAAAAATGTTTTTAGCTCTGGACGGACACCTTTCTCATGTTTTCATTGAGAATTAAAAATGAGATAGCATTATAGATGCAGATAAAATTAGAAAAAAAAGTATTTATAGCTTCATGGCCAAAATTTGGCAATTAAAATAAATGGTAGTGAAAAAAAGTCCCAGAAAGATAAATAAGTTTAACCATAAAAAAAATAGACCACTACTTAAATAGTCTCAATCATTATATGTTCTCACATAGCAGTCAAATATCTTCCCAAAAGAAAATGGCAGACCCTCCCTCTGCCTTCTCTTCACATGTAGGAGCACTCTTGATGGCCATGCACTCAAATAGTGTTCCAAAAGATGGAAGGTGGCTGTAGAGTAGCATTAGACTTTATAATGGTGAGAAATCAATCTTTAATGTATTGAGTCACTAAGATTTCTGGGTTCATTTGTTAGAAAAAGTAAACCTATATCTTGCTTAAGCTACTGTTGTTTTGGTTTTCTGTTACATGTGGCAATTCAACTTCTAAGCAACAAAGCAGTGGCATAGATGAACACACGGTGAGAAAAAGCTCAACATTATTTTCAGGGCCACATTCCTTGTGGATTTCTGCTCTTTCATTCTTAAGAGTGATGTTTATTTGCATGTTTGCAAGATGGCAGCTGGTGTTCTAGCCATCATATCTGCAAAGAGATCTACTTTTAAATCTGGATTTTAACACTTTTATTTATTCTTAGTTAAGCAACATAAGGCAAGATAAAGAACCTCTCTGAGGTTTATTCTTCTCATTTAAAAAACAGGGCAATGAGACCTACTTAAAAGGGCTGTTGCAATAATTAAAAATAGCAATATTTGCAAAGTTTTTAAGAAAATGCCTAACATATGTTAATGCCAAGTAAAGAGACAGTCACTTTTATTTTAAACATTATTCCCATATCAGAGAGAAGAATACATTTACCTTTTTCTACTCAATTTTGACTCAAAATGTTTCACTGAGAATAAAATATTTAGTTATCATTATTATTAGAAAATCTGAGTAAAAAAATGCATTTTTGTTCTTGATATTTTTTCATAAAAGCAAGTTTTTACACCAGAATAAAGACTAGCATTCAGAGTCATTTTGTTCATATTCCTTCCTTGAGACAGAAGGTAATTAAATACTTACAAATGAGATAAAATATATAAATTATATAGCCTATTAGATAACAAAATAACAACAAATAAGATCTATTTTAAAAGTTTCTAATATAAGAAAAATGTATATTCTTTCTAATTTAAGCCCCACATGCTGCATTTTCAACTTATTTGTTCTTTGTTCTCAGTGGAACATGTAAACAGGTGGTCTCGCTGTCAGAAAGAAAAAAACCAAAACATCACATGGATAAGACAAGAAATATTTATAATAACCTTAATTTTGTATATGAAAAGTTGAATAATATATTGGTAGGAATATTATAGCTAATTTCAAAATATATTTAAATGTTTAAGAAGGTCTTTAATCATTGACTTCATAAAAAGTCTAAAGTCACTAAACAAACACCAATAAAAATAAGTTCATGTAGTGGAAAGAGTAGATGCAATCTTTCCTAATAGGGTAAGAGAGTCAGCAATCTTTGGAAACTTATTTATCCTCTTGGACCCAAGGGATGCTCAGGTAATTGAAAAAGAACACAATAATACCAGGTTTCTAATGGCTCAGCAATGCTGCATACATGAAAACTTTGAAACTGTAGTTAAATAATTATGGTGCATTGCTTAGTGAGCATAAACATAATGTCAGTACCTCGCAACTTTTAAACATTTTTTGTCAAGCTTTTACACAAAATGAAGGAGACTTTTATGTAAAGTTTAGGAATTATAATTCACCATTTAATTTATATATTTGCTGACTGCCATAAAATCAAGCTAATCTATTTAGCTTTTGACAATGTAATGCATTTTCCATATTCTTACATAACCCTTTTTCTCCTGGAATGCATCTTAATAGATGGGTTACATTAATTGAAATCTACATGATTTATCGCAAGAGATCCCTGGACACTTGCTGGCTTATTCTACGTCAGGTAAAATATGACATTCATTCTTAGGTGTTTCTTTCTAACTATCATGGATATTTTCATTACAAATAATTGGAATTATTGAAAAAAATCACTGTCTAAAGATAAGAATAAAAATGAGGATTTTTGAAAGCCATAGTTATACAGAAAGTAAAGAGCCAGGAGGAGAAAGAGATAAAAGCATGGAAAGATAAGATGTAAAAATGTAGAAACAGAAAAGCAACACAAAAACTATCTTGGAAAGGTCTATGTCTATGAGTGATGAGGAAGAGAAGGAAGCATGGAAGCAAATGAATGAAGACAAAAACATACAGAGAAATTAATATTGTTCTATGGATTAAATCTTCAAAGGATGAGGTAGTCACTATATAGAGAGTTTAGAGAGCTTTAGAAGAGAGCAGAATATTCAGAATTGTATATGAGTAAGTTTTGGTGAATTTTGTCAGGGTGCTTTGGTAAATTAGAATATAATACAGGCCAGTGAGTTCAAAGGAAAAAAAAATCAGATTTGTCAAAAGAGTCCTAGAGGTGATGGTCATAGAAAAATGAAGTCTTAAAAGAAAATTTGAAGACAGAGTTGTGGTGACAGCTGTAGGCAGGCTTTGAAACACACAAATTACCCAGGTGAAAAAGAAGTGGGAGTTTATCTGCTCCTCTGAGAGCTTTTGTACTTTCACAGGGTGATGGTTAAGTTTATGTGTGAATTTGATTGGGCTATGAGGTACCCAGATATTTGGTTAAGCAAGTTCTGGGCATGTCTGTAAGGATGTTCCTGGATGAATCGGTAGAATAAACAAAGCTGATTGCCCTCCCCAATATGAGTGGCCCTCATTGAGTCTACTGAGGGCTTGAATAGAACAAAAGGTGGAATAAGAGAAAACTTGCTCTCTCCGCCTGCCTTCATGCTGGGACATCTGTCTTCTCTTGCCTTTGGAATCAGTCTGGAAGGACAGCATCGGATTTTCTGGGTTTCCAGCTTGCCAACTATGGATCCTGAGACTTTTCAGCCTCCATGAATTGACTCATGTATGAGACAATTCCTTATAATATAAATATGTATATATAAAAATACATATATGTGTATATATGTGTGTGTGTTTGTGTATTTCTCTGGAGAACTCAGACTAAAATAGATTTTGGTACCGAGAGTAATTCCAGAGAAAAGAATTCTAAAGGTGAGTCTTCTGAATTAGTTCTAGGGTTGGTGGAATTGGCTCTTCAATCTGATCAGATTTAAAGATGCTAATGACTCTATTTCTAGTAGTAAAGAGAGCACTGATGGCCCAATGTTGTGATCTTGCAATAGAGATAAACAAAATGTTTACATTGGATACGCCTGATCAAACACATATAAAAAAGTCAAGAGCTGGGCGGCTGTGCATATGATACTTTCAAACATGGAAAACTAATGAATATAATGAAGTTGGATGATTGTTCTAATGTTGCTGGACAAAGCGGTGAAACATAAGAATGAGTTCAGGGATTCTCATTCCCAGCTCAACCACTGCATAAAGAACCTGAAAGTTTCTGTTTCCCCTGAAATCTCTTTTATCTCCTTATCTCCTTTTATCTCCTTTAGCCTTGGGGCTAAGACTGCTGAAATCAAACTGAGGATGCCGTTCTACAACTGGCAGGATTACAACACAAGTTGAACACACAGCCTTAGAGGGAGTTAAAGCAAAGGCATTCACTGGGGGAAGAATAGGATCCTGTAAGTTGGAATGGGGACGTGTGTAAAGACCCTGATGAACTTGGGGATGTTGACCCCTCAATTCCGATGAGTTTCCTTTGCCAGTGGAAGAGACCTCCCTACTCCTAGTGAAAGTGGCATCTCCATTCCCATCTGAGGGCATTAGCGCTGTGTTTATGAGGGAAACGCTAATAGCCTCCCCTGAGGCAGTTGCTATGCCAGACAATTCTGATTCTCCTCCTATATCCCTTTCCATCACCCCCCTCACTTCTAGAGCTGTAATAGATTCAAGTGCGGACAAGCCCCTAAAGGGGAGGGACAAAGAGTGACCCCTGAGAAGGTGCACTAGCTCTGTGGTTGAACATTATTCTGGGCACAACTGTGAGAGTGTTTCTAAATGCTTTAACATTTGCATCTGTAGACCTAGGGAGGCAGATTCCCCTTCAGAAGGTGAGTGGGCTTCACCCAAACCACTGAAAGCCTGAATAGAACAAAATGGCCAGAGTAAGAGAGAATTTGTTCTCTCTGCCTGCCTTTAAGCTAAGATATCTGTCTTCTACTGACTTCAGACTTGGATAGGAAGTTTACCATTAGCTTTCCTGTGTCTGCAGCTTGCAGACTGCAAATCCTAGAACCTCTCAGCCATCACACTGAGCCAATTTCTTATAATAAATCTCTCAATATCTCTCTCTCTCTCTATATATATATATATATATATACACACACACACATATATACACACATATACATATATATGTATATAGGAGATAGATAGGAGATATATATGTGCATATGTATACACATACATATATATCTCCTATGAATTTTCTTTCTCTGGAGAACCCTAACTAATACAGATAATACAGACACTCAGTGCTAAAATAACATATTTTTAACAACTATGCTATAACTGCAATTATTATCTTAATTCATCAACACATTATTCTGAGGTTGTAAAAAAAAATAAGACTTAGAGCCCTCACATAAAGAAGTCGTGTTTTAATTATAAATAAAAATAATAAAATATGTGTCACTAAATTAATGACTTTTTCATATGCTGCATATATATGTATGTGTACATACACGCATATGTACATGGATATGTGCACACATATACATGTATTCTCATCTGAAACATAGTTGAAAGTGCTGTCCCTTTACCAGTTGAAATGTTTAATCTTAAATTTCAGAGGTGATAATTTGCAGAAAGTATATTTGCCTGAAACATTAGATCTGGTTCTGTTACCACTTAACTACTCAACCTTGATTAATTCACTTAAATAAAGAAATTCCAGATTTAGCGCTTGTGAAAGCTGAATTAATAAGATGGTCTTTAAGGTATATTTTATATATTAAATTGTATTATATTTTCAGAGTTTTTGCTTTAAAAATTAGGTCATATGTTCATATGTATTTAGAAAGGGAATCAGTATATATGAATTTGTTTAAACTATAAAGTAACCTTTCTTAACCATCCATTTTAAGAAAGCCTTCAAAAGTGATGACAGATCATAGTGCCTTTTATATTTATTGGCTATAAACTTGGAACCCACATTAAATGCACTTAATGTCATTAAGGCATATGCATAGTATTTTTTTCAATGTGTCACATATAATTTTTGTGTAGTAGATGATATATGTAGCTACTAAAAATATAAACCACCTGTTCAGATTTTCACTGCTGAGAATACTGCATTGTTTAGCTTTTTCTACAGTGTGCTGTGTGTGTCAATATTGATTTCAGAAAAAGTAATAAAGGATCCTGTCAAAATAAAATTAAAACCTAAGGCAATTTACTTTGCTGAAGGGGGTCAGCTTTAATAACCATCACCATCTTACCAGAACTGCTGTGAAATTTCATTAACACTGTACTCCAGTCACATATCAGCTAGGTTTACAATTACTACTTGATTATATGTCTGTATAGATCGTTAGGCACAAGCCTCCTTTTTGTGCCCTGTATCGTTTGGTGCATGGGGTTTCTTTTCAATTCAGTGAAAATTCTATTCAAAAAAGAAAATGATAATAAAAAAAAAGGTTAGTGCTAAAACTGTTCCTCAACTCTGCACAAAATTACAAAACACATTACAATTTCAGGACATTGGTGTTTTAATCTATTACTGTTCTTAAGTTAGATATCTAGATGAGATCAAAACCAGAATGATTTTATATATAAAGAAAAGAAAATGTAAGGGTTTGGGAGACTCAGGGACTGTGTAGGAAAAAAATGTAACTGCCTTTATTCCTACCTCTTTGATAAAGATTATTCTTTGCTCTAAGTATTATTTATCAATATACATTGACTCATCCAATGAATGGACACAAACCTGAATGGACATAGAAACTAGAGAGGCACTGAAATGATGTAAACTAGAAAGGTATGAACCCTTTCATTTAATAGGTTGATGCCTCTATGTAACTATTTTCAACTATTAACTGGAATCTTTTATATTACATTTTTAATAACATTTTTATAACTTTTATTTTGTTTCAACAAATAATATTGTCCTGAGTGGTGTTCAAAACAAGCCAAAATATTGAATCCTTCTCAGTGATAAATGTTGTATTGAGGCAACGTTCTGTTCTACTTACCTGTATGTGTGTTTGAAAGGCAAGCCATAAATCATCTTAGAGAAGATGTAATCCATGGTTTCATGGACCATGTCAACATCAAGATGCAAATTTAAATGTAAAGGTAGACTTTTGTCAGTCACCTAGGCCTATCACTCTGAGTCTCTGCATACAGCCCAGTATCCAGGCAATCTTGACCACATGTGCAGAAGGTTAAAAGGCCACATTCACCAGTGGGTGATTTCTAGGGAATCACATAACATCTAGCCCAATCTCTAGTATGCATTAGACCTCACAAAATCTCTGAGAAACATCTCTCACTAATTCTATCTTATATCTCCTCCAGTTGCTCATTTTTACTCCAATTTTTAACCATAACTGGGATCCTGTACTGGGCCCTCATGTTTAGGACTAAGCCTTTCTCAGACCTTGTTCCATAGGTTGAGGCCTGGTCCTATCTAATCTCTTCAGCTAGGGCTGGTGTCAACTACAAGAAGCTGAATCAGCTTCCTTTGTTCCTAGATCCATTCTATCACTGCTATCTTGAGATTATTATCTTAGCATATCGACTAAAAGCTCTGGATTTGAAGTCAAATAGACCTTGTTAACTATAGGTGAACACCTTTCTCTGATGCTCAGTTTTCTATTAAAAAGAGAATGATAATAGTTTCTACTTCAAAGGAATTTTTCAATGATTTGAACAGACAATATTCCCAAATAATTCCTATTTCAAAATAGGTAGCAAATCCTTAATGAGAGAAATATTCACTACGGTCTCCTACCTTATAAGACACTTTGACTATCAGGGCTGTTTCAGACTGATATAGACATTGGATTCCTCCTTGGATATTGTTACATAAATGACCAAATCTTCTTTACAGTTCTAGCCCTACAGATGGACCCAACTGTCTTTCCTTGTCCATAAATATGACAGGAAACAAGAATTCTGATGCTTCCATTTCCCTAAGAGTTTTTCCTGCTTCAAACATTTTCTTGCTGACACTATTGGGAAAAAATATCTATTCTCTTAACATTTATAATCAACTGGAGTTTCCTCAGTCACTGCTATCATTTTCAATATAGAAACACATGTGCTGATGGAGGAATAGATACTGACCTTTTATATCACCTAACCACCAATGCCATATACAATAGAGCTCAAGATGAACACAGACCTCCCAAGTATTAAAATTATTGGATTGATTACATTTTTAAAGAGTGAATTTATACTTTCAGTCTTTGTCTTCTCAACAAACAGCATGCTAAGAAGAGGGCTGGATTATATTTGAATAGTACCACTTTGGCGTCATATATACATGATTTCCACTCTGGCTTTCTTTCTCTAGCAAGAGGCAATCAATGCCCAGGTCAGAGTCTGGGTACCTCTGCAGTCTTGCCTCAAGTGCATCCCCATCTAGATAAAGCTTTTTAGATCTCCTTAAGAACAGGATGATGGGTGAGCCTCCCTTAGTATTATAGAAATTCTCAGTTGAGCATGGAAATTAAAAATGCTCTGGACCTTCACAAAGTTGTACTTTAGAAATAAAATTATTCTACTTTCCTTTTCCCTGTACTCAAACTACTCGATTGTACCTTCTGCTTATCTTCTTCCATTCTGTCTCAGGAAAACAAGTGCTATTATTTCTTCTTTTCAAGAAATGAAGAATATGGCTGGGCATGTTGGCTCATGCCTGTAATCCTAGCACTCAGCGAGGCCAAGCCAGAAGGATCGCTTGAGCTCAGGAATTCGAGACCGGGAATTCTGAGCAAGAGTGAGACCCCGTCTCTACTAAAAGTAGAAAAATTAGCTGGGCATGAAGGCACATGCCTGTAGTTCCAGCTACTCGGGAGGCTGAGGCAGGAGGATTGCTTGAGCCCAGGAGTTTGAAGTTGCTGTGAGCTAGGCTGTTGCTGTGAGCTAGGCTGATGCCATGGCTCTCTAGCCTGGGCAACAGAGCAAAACTCTGTCTAATAAAAAAAAAAAAAAGAAGAAAGAAAAGAAAAGAAAAGAAAAGAAAGAAAAGAAAAGAAAAGAAAAGAAAAGAAAAGAAAAGAAAAGAAAAGAAAAGAAAAGAAAAGAAAAGAAAAGAAAAGAAAAGAAAAGAAAAGAAAAAAAAAAAGGAAGGGAAGGGAAGGGAAGGGAAGGGAAGGGAAGGGAAGGGAAGGGAAGGGAAGGGAAGGGAAGGGAAGGGAAGGGAAGGGAAGGGAAGGGAAGGGAAGGGAAGGGAAGGGAAAAGAAAAGAAAAGAAAAGAAAAGAAAAGAAAAGAAAAGAAAAGAAAAGAAAAGAAAAGAAAAGAAAAGAAAAGAAAAGAAAAGAAAAGAAAGAAAAGAAGAATATGGACATAGATTGGCTGTGATAAAATTCTGGTAGTTTTTTAAATTTGGGTGAGCTACTTAGACTCTCTGAGCTTAAATCACCTAATCATGAAAATAGAGATGATACATTTTAGAGATTATATGAGGTATTGTTATGAATTACTTGGTCCAAAATCTGGAATATAGTAAGCAACAAATAAATACAAGCTGGCATTATCGTCATTATTATGACTGTTACTATTACTAACTATGGATTCATTTAGGAAATGCCCTAGGCAACTTGATCCATTGCTAACAAAATCCTGCACTATAAACTTAAAATTCTAGCCCTCTTCTGGTTCATAAAAGATGAATAAGGAAAGAGATTTTTGACTCACTATCTTAAATTTCTTATTTCTGAAATTACTTTTCAATACAAATATCCTGTCTTCTACTCCTGAAATTGGTCAAATTACCAAGTGGAATCACTCCTTTCATATTTTCCACATTTGAGACTTCTACATCCTGTATAGACTATGAATGTTGGTTGTTAGTTGGGCATCCTGTTATATAGGATTCCAAATCTTAACTTACCACCGAGCATTGCACGGGCTATTTTTACTATTTACCTACCAAATGCTTCTTGTTACAAATGTAACCATTATTTTGAACTTGCATGACTCAATGGATGGAACCAACATCTTTATTATTTTCTCGTGATGACTTTTATAGGCATTTTTTGTCCTGCTTCTTCACCATTCCCTTGGGTGAATCTAGGGTAGACCCTATGACTTTGGGGGGTACTCTCAGATACAAAAGATGTTGGATTATATTAAACCCTGAATAGGTCATTAACAAAATGTTCAGTCATATGCAATAATAATTTTTAAAATCCTTCACATTTTATTCAATGTTTAACTTCTTCCTCCCTTCAGCTTTGGAAATCTACAACTAGGAATAGATAGATGGTGGTTGTTGGCTTCTTTATTCTTTACTCTGCTATCATTTGCTCACTTCTCACTAGTTATACTACTACCATCTATAGAAGTGAAAAAATGGAGAAGTATTACTGGAAGTGTTATGGGTATGGGGTGTTTCCTGGCGAGCGGTTTTATGAGATAGCTTCAGAGTCTCCTGGGCTGCAGAACTGTCAAAGCTGACTCTTGGTCCCATGTTGACTTTGACCCGCTCTTTGGAGACTTACTTCAAGATAGGACACTCACAGATTCCTTGATTCAGGGAACTACATCACTTGGTACTCTTAGTTCCTCACTTAGCCCCTGCCTATTTGGGATTACTACCGAATCCTTTTCCACTGAGTTCTCCCAAACTCTGACAGGGTTCTTTAGGATAGAAGATTAAAATACCTTTTGTTTACAGCACTTGTGTTATGTGTGTGGTCTAGAGAAAACAAAGCCTTTGACTCACCATCTGCAGGAATGAATTAATAATCAAATGCAGCCTTTCTGTCTAGTTGACAGAGCTTCCAAGCACAACTTTGCATCCCCGCAGGGGTAGGGATGGGGAAACCAGAGGTGGTGCTCTTGGTACACCAAATATTTTCTCAAAAACTATTGCTCTAATTGTCCACTGATTTTTTTAACTTTGCCACTGTATGTTTTGAATATGAGTGGCCATGAGTCACATCTTTGCAAAGGTGAGACTCAATTTGAAATTTGACACTGACTGATACCTCTAGTTTTAAGACTCAGAAGACATTAAGAACAAAACAGTGCCCTTTTAACATTTCATTAACCTAACTAGGCTTTTGTCATAAATCTCTATATATTATAGTATCATATTACAGTAAACTGGTGAGACATATATTAGTCTTAAAACCATTAACTCCTTTAGTTTAAGAACAACTACAGAAGTTGGCTTAGCAATCTTTTCGTTGCCTCAGACCCATACCTTATTCTGGGTTCCAACTGCTTTTTTTAAAGCAACCTAAGCCCAACCTAACACACAAAGCTTTTAGTTGAAAGGGAATATTCAAAACAGATGAATCACTTGTAAAAAAGCACTCCTTATTTATTCCAACTCTACTGTACCAAGCCATTCTGCTAACACATGAGAGCTCTCATTTCTCTAAGCTTTTATTTATGCAGTACTCTGAGAATTTCTTGGTCTACTGTTTTGACTATTTGGAATAACCCTACTTATTCTTCAAGACTCAGGAAAAAATAAATGCCTTCTATATTTCTTTTCTTATGTTTTACAGGAAGAGAAAATTTCTTCCTAAAACCAATAGTACTTTATATGTATTTTAATTACAATTATTTTACTTTTGTAGTATACTTATTTATTTAATATAATCTCTTTACCGTGTAGGTCACCAGGTTCTTGAGGATGTAAATCATGTATATCCATTTTCCCACTGCTCATCACATTGTCTAGCATGTTACAAATGTTTATTGGGAAACATGAATATTTAAGTCATCTAATTTCTTAAAAAATATATGTAACACTGATATGTGATTGCTATTGTCTTTCACCCTAAAATGTAATGAGAGTTTGAATATACTGGAAGGTGAGAACTCAGAAAAAAATATTTGAATGGAACCTGGTTTATTATACTTGAGTAGAAGGCTATTTAGGCTTTTACTAGTCTTTTTATTCTTTTTACTTCAGCAGATGATTATACGCTGACCGTTTCTAATGCTCTCTCTGAGTCATTAAAGTTTATTAGAAAAAACTTACTAATTTCCATTGTTTCTGCACTAGAAAAGCAAGTTCTCTTCTTAAAGTAGATTGACAGTGGCTAATGCACAGTTTCAATATTGGCAGTTCATTATCCTCTGGAGACCTTGAGTCAGCAGATAAATATTTCCAAATGCACTCATTCTTATTGCAGAAGGAAAAGGCTGTAGGGGACTCTTGATTGCAAATGATTCTAGTTTACTAAAGAAAGACTGTGGCCATTAGTGAGCATGTTTTATTGAAAACAGTCATTATGTTGAATAAGAAACTCTTTTTAAGAAAGTTCAAGTCAGATGTTAGTGTTTGCTAAAAGACTTTTTAAAAGTCAAAAGATGAATCAAAAAAAAAAATTGTTCATGATTTATAAAATCATGTATTTCTGAAGGACCACAGAAATTAGATTAATTTTCTGACTCAGATAGCTCCAAAACAATATTTTATTTCTCAATGCTTTATTTCAGACTCAATTCCTTCAATAAGGTAGTATTTATTATATTCCTATTAAATTAAAAACAAATTTGCAATGCATTCTTTAGGCAATGAAATGAAGTATAAAATAAATATTTGCCCTTGAGAGTTCTTGATGGTGGAAAAAATATATAAATGCCCCAAATAGTTAAAGTAACACAAAATAGATGATTTAGTGCTTCATAAATAGGAAAGTTATAGGTGTGAAGAGATATTCAATATGAAATAGAATAATAATGGAAGATATCAATAATTAAATAAAAGTTAAGTTAGGGGACTCAACACCATTTTGGGAAGTAAGCTAGCTTTAATGCTCCCCACCTACAGAAAACCAAAAACAAATATACAGCACCAAGATTATAACCAGCAATACCTAAGAACTCAAATATGAGGATGAGACAATTCACAGTTCCTGGAGATGGAGATAAGTGAAAACACTCTGAGCAGATGATAAGAGAATCACACTTTCATATCCACAATGAGGAGTCCAGTGGCCAGCCACTGGAAGTTGACAATGACTAATTGAGAGCAATCATTAAAGCTGATCCTCTTACAACAACATGAAAAGTTGTCAAAGAACTCAACATAGACCATTCTATGGTCATTCAGGATTTGAAGCAAATTGGAAAGGTGAAAAAGTTTGATAAATGGGTGTCTCATGAGCTGACCAAAAATCAAAAAAAAATCATCATTTTGATGTGTCGTCTTCTCTTCTTGTATACAACAAACCATTTCTTGACCAGATTGTGATGTGCAATGAAAAATGGATTTTATATGACAACTGGCAATGACCAGCTCAGTGGTTGGACCAAGAAGAAGCCCCAAAGCACTTCCCAAAGGCAAACTTGCATCAAAAATGTTTATAGTCACAGTGTGGTGGTCTGCTGTTGTCTGATCCACTATAGCTTTCTGAATCCTGGCAAAACCATCACATCTGAGAAGTACGTTCAGCAAATCAATGACATCCATCGAAAACTGCAATGCCTGCAGCTGACATCGGTCAACAGAAAGGGCCGAATTCTTCTCCACGACAACATCTAACTGCATGTTGTGCAACCAACACTTCAAAAATTGAACAAATTGGGCTACGAAGTTTTGCCTGATCCATGATATTCACCTGACCTCTCGCGAACCGACTACCACTTCTTCAAACATCTGGACAACTCCACAACCAGCAGGATGCAGACAATACTTTCCAATAATTCATTGAATTTCAAAGCATGATTTTTATGCTATAGGAATAAACAAACTTATTTCTCATTGGCAACAATGTGCTAGTTGTAATGGTTCCTATTTTGATTAATAAAGATGTGTTTGAGCCTAGTTATAATGATTTAAAATGCTCAGTCCACAACCACAATTTCTTTTGCACCAACCTAAATATTTTCATAATTCTCACATTGTCACCTCGCCTGTCATGCCAACAGCCCATTATGAAAAAAACTACTCTTCCCTCAGACCTGCTACTGGTTCCAGATTTAAGCAGCTGAATGATAACTCTTGTGTCATCTCCATCTCTCCTACTTTCTTCCTAATTACAATTTATGTGAACAAGGCAAGGCATTTGATCCAATGGGAACTAATATAAGTGTATGACTTGGATTTCTGAGAAAAGGTGTAACTGGGGTTTTAGTTATTACTGAAGTAACAGTGTTTCCTCTTTTGAAATATTTGTGAAAAGAATTGGCTGGTATGTGTAAAGAAAAGTATTAAAATAGCAAAACTAGGGATCATAGTTGAGTTGAAGTACTACAAGGCATTTGATGAAATCTTTATATATTTCTGCTATGGGGTAGCTGGAACTGACTTGGATCATGAATGTTGCTTCTTCATGACCACGATCATGAATGTTCCACAATCAATGAAGTCTATACATGTGATGGTTCCTATACTTGGATTTCCATGAATTTACACTTCACTTACTTCCATGTGTATACATATGCTGACCCCTTTATTTATGCTGGCTTTATGATATCTGTTAGTTACAGTCAAGGGATTTACTAAAACATATACCAGAGGTCCTTTATGCCTTTCTATGTTGTTTTTCCCTCTGTCTAAAATATTTTCTACTCTCCTAAACTTACCTTCAACTAGATAATATGTATTTATTTATCCTTTGGGACTTAGTTCAGGTGCACATATGTGATGAAGCCTTTTGAACCACTCTAAAGATGCTGAATATGGTTTCTCAAAGACTCCTATTATACTCTTGGTCATTTCCATTCTATCACATTTATCACAGTCTATTGTATGAGCCAGTAAATATATTATTCAACTAGACAGTAGGTTTTTTGTGAACAAGTACACTACTGGAATCATTTTTTATATCTTTAAGGCTTATAGAATAGTGCCTGCCTCAGGATAGACACTCAAAAATTATTGGGTAAATAAAAATGGTAATGCCTTTAAGCATTCAAATACTTGAAAGCTGGGAAGTTATAAGACATGAGATATATTTTTGATGACTCCACTGGAGAGCTTACTTACCTTGATCTGGAGGAGTTTGGTAATGAAAAGAATAATTAATAACAGCATAAATAAAAATTATTAAAATAATTTATCTCATGGAGTTTGCCAAACAAGTATTGATGTTAGGTGGGAGATTACATCTTGAACTCTTCAAATAATATAGAATATAGATAATGATGCAGAATTAATGTGGAGATAACATAAGATGAAGAAGGTATTCTGAGTTGTTTTGAAGAACAGAACGTAAACTGAGTTATCACCACAAATTTACATTCTGCTAGAACTTATGAAAATGTAAACTAGATTTATGACAGAAAAAATAGATAACAGATTCGCTAGATTCTCTCAAATGATATATACATATTTTGCCCATTTCTAAATAGTTCTAAAGATCATATATTTCTGAACCATAGTCCTAAACTTTTATATCTATGAGAATCTCATGAAAATATTAAGGAGATTTAAACCATTTCTGTGGCTGATGCATCCATTTTATATAGTGAAAGGAATTGTTTTAAATATTTTAATAAAAATCATCTTTAATGCCAAATGTATTCTTTATGACTACACAAACAGAATTTTGTGGTCTCTCGCTTTTATTCCCCCGCCCTAAAGCTTAGGAAAACAAAATGCTGAACAGTGAAGTTCACATGTGCCTAAAATTCCTTAACTGCTCGGCCCCTCCCAATACTCTCAAAAGCCTTCTTTATATAAGCCTGTCTCATATTTCATTCCCATGCTTGCCAATCAGTTACAGTCTTTGGCCCCATGTCACTTTCATCCCATTGGATGACTGTCATGGGAGCTGCCCAATGGTGCGCTGCTAATGAGGCAGCTTAAAGAGCAGCTGGGGATGTGCAATTGCTGGATTAGGGTCAAGGCCAAGAGAGAAAATGGATGAGAGAGATAGAGGCTGAATGACTGCCAGTAAGCAGGGGTTCTATTATCCTGCTGAAGCAGGACATTCATTACCGTCTATTGTAACATAATTTGGGCTCAGTCAAGCTGTCTCTCCCTCTCTTTGGATTTACAATTCATAAACCACAAATGGTCCAAAGGGTGCATTGTCCCTTGTGGCCATGCAACCCTAGGCGAGGGAGAAGCATGGCAGCAATGAATGAGCAATGAAGTCCCTAGTGTGAGCATCATCAGGGCTGACACCTTGTTCCTCGGAGTAGTGACATAAGCTGTAGCCACAATGCTGAAATAGTTTTGCATCTCTCTGGAGCTACTTTGCTCATTAAGCAAAGATAAAAAAAAAAAAAACCCTCCTTGTTTCTTTGCAAAAATCAAATCCTAACACTAACAGTCAGTATCTCCATGCTAATTTCCTCTAGTTACTGGTGAGATGACTGCACAGGAACAGAAGTGACGTTTTTGTTTTTCTACAAGCATACACACCCCTGCTTGTCTTTTAGACCAAGTTGTTCCAAGTCCTAGAAAATTATTTGTTCCATTTTTTTTTAACAGGTTTGTGTTGTTTCTACACATAAAAAATATAGAAAACTGTCTCATATGCCTTTCTTTTTTCTTTATCCGAAAGCTTACTTTGGAATGGGATAAATGCCTCTCCTCCTTCTTCCCTTTTCCTGTGCACCCAGTGATCTGCCTCAATTATACTACTTCTTATCTTTTGGATCCAGTGCTCAAGCCCACCTGCCATCTGAATTAATGGGACCATAATGTTATTGTCTATGTGCCATACTCAGGAAGGCTAATGAGCTCGGTGAAAAGACAGCAAGTACAGTAATCCAGAGCAAATTAATCAAGGCACAGTGAACATAGTTAACCACTGTACTAAAGTAAGGAAAAGGGAGCATATGTTTGCTTTTGTTTCAACTGATTGACAATGGGAGACTGAGTACTTCAGTCCCTATGGCAGGTGGGGCTCGCCAGGGTAGCCTCACACTCCTACGAAAAGGTCAGTTCTACAAGTCACAGATGAAGGTACTGGAAGTACAACTGTAAACTTTATAGACTTTATTAATTTGGCTTTAACATAGGTGAGTTTTAAATTGTGCTTGCATTTTCTAGGGCTTGCATGATTCAATCCGCATTGGCTTTCTTACACACACACACACACACACACACACACTTGTTTCACATGCCATAGCCTAGCTACAATTGGTCTTTGTAATTATTTCCATTTATGCTTTACAGAACAATTGTCTTATTAATATGATTGTAGTATTTTGACTTTAAATGCTCACTAGCATAGGTATTTCAAACTGCCCATATAGATCACAGTAAATGGCCCATTAGAAAATCTGCCTCTAATTCTTGCAAAGAATCACTTTATAAATATGTTTACAAAATTCAAAATACACATTGCCTTATTTAACTTCTAGAAACAGAGAATTGCCTCTTGCCTCTTAATGAATTCAGTTCATTTAATACTATGGGTTAACATGTTATCATAATAATGACTTTGATACCTAACAGTAAAAAGCCATTTTCTGATCAACAATGTCTGCAAACTCTTAGCAAAGCCATGTTTACTGAAGGCATAAAGCGCTAAACACTGAATATTTTGTGTGTGTGGAAATGTATTCTCGTTTATGGTAGTTTAAAATAGGTATTTATTTTTACTTAAAGGTAATGTGGTTGATATGTGGGTCACTGATCCAATAAGATACCTATTTTTGAGTCTAATACAACCTACATTTTCACATTTTCATTATGTAGTCTTCACACATGAGTATGTTAAGGAGATCTTTTGAGAACATGGATGCTATTTACTTCACTCAAACCTGTGAAATCTAATCTTATTATAGCATATTGAAATGATACACATGGCCATGAGTAATAATTTTTGTCCTCTACAGTATTTTAGAAAATAGCATTTGTTTCAAATTTATAATTATTGCTTTATGGGGTGAAGTTTTCCATTCTCAATTTGTTCATAAAATAAATTCCAGTCTGACTCATGTTTTGTTTTTTTAAAAAATATGGAGTCTATGAATTAAAGGTTGGGGACATAATAGTATTCTCAGGACATATTTGCCTAAAGTAATTGAACAGAAATGGAAGGAAGGAAGGAAGGAAAGAAGGAAGGAAGGAAGGAAGGAAGGGAGGAAGGAAGGAAGGAAGGAAGGAAGGAAGGAAGGAAGGAAGGAAGGAAGGAAGGAAGGAAGGAAGGAAGGAAGGAAGGAAGGATGGGGAGAGGAGAGGAGAGGAGAGGAGAGAGGGAGGGAGGGAGGGAGGAAAGGAGGGAGAAAGGAAGGAGGGAAAGAAGAGAGGGGAGAGAGATTCTTATAGCCTCCAGTAATCTCTAAAGAATTCTGTCATTGGGAAGGTCTTTTGTTGGGGTACAATGATTGGTAAAGGCTAAGAAAATTTAAAGTTTGAAGCTAAGCCTGGTCTTAATTTCCCAGCATAATGAAGACAGGGAAAAGATCTGGTTCTCTGGTGGTAAATTCAAGGGAAAAGACAAAATTCTCAGTGATGCTGGGTATGCTACCTGGAAGAAAGATTGAAAGATAAGGCTTTTATAAGAGGTGAGTAAAATTTTTTAATATGATTTCTCCACGGGACCCTTAAAATCTTTAATAAAATTACAAAACCCATGGCACACTTAGTAAATTTATGAACTTTGAATATAGCGACATACCCTAAGCCCCCACATGTCCTTTTAAAGATGTAACCAAGACACTTGGTTGGCTGCTGCTCACACTTTGTGTTTTCCACACACCATTATATTTTGGTGATACTAACAGTAATAATAATAGTAATGGCTCGTGTTTGTTTATTTTGTATTATGAGACATGTAGAATGCTAAAATGCTTTCTATACATTCTCACATTTAACCCTCAGCACATACCACTTCTATGAGGAAAGTATTTTCCCATTTTTTTTGATCAAAGAGAAAACTAATGTTTAAAAAGAGTTTAAGTAATTTGCCTTAAATCACCCAACTATTAAGCTGTGGAGTTGAAATTCAAATCCAGGGAATCTGGTTCTACAGCCCCTACTCTTAACCAACTGCTGAACTGGACTAGTAGGGAAGGGAATGGTAATGTGCTCCCCTGAGCATTGCATTTCTGCCAGGGAATGACTTTATACCAAGAGAGAATTGGTCTTTTGGAATTGGTCTTTACCCTAAGGGGTAAAGAACAAATAGAAACTCTGAAATAAAAGAATGATGACCACAAATAAAAGCATGTTTTAACATTATAATTCTTTCATCAAATACGTTTACCCATTTAGCTTCTAGGAGAGTTACAGTACTAATTTATGGACTCTTGGAGAATTTGCATGCTTATTAATTTAGCATATGTTTAAACTGATCTAATATCCCATTTTCTAACCTTTCTCCTCACTTATTTCTAGTGGACTCTAAAGAAATATATACATAAGGAAATTATTTTCATGTACACTCCAGAATCTTCTAGAAATTAATGGGAAGAATTTTTGAGCCTCCAAGTGGATATTTATTCATTTGAAACTTATTTACATGCAGATACAGGTATGGCTCCAATATTTTCTTTAAAATTAAAATTTAATATTTATAATTTAGAAGATATTTAATAGACCAGGAAAGAAAGTATGTATGAATACACATGTACTCTTATCTCTACCTCCATTCCACTTCCCCACTCATGTATGCAATGACCATTTCTTCTAGGTAACTGCAAAAGTTTTTATTCTTAAAATAATTATCAATAAGTAGGAATGGCTATTAATCTCCAACAATTTTAAAAAACATCCCTTTTAATTATGCCAGTGAAAAAATATTGCTATTTTAATAACTATTTTCCCCTTAGCTCATTAAAATATATGCCTGGAGTCTTCCAAAACCATTTCATATCTGTAAGCTCCCCCAAAACCTTCACATATGGTGACATTAGTGGCACTGCTAATCAGAGCTGGAACGGAGAATGTAAATGAGAAGTGCTGTGTAAATCAGCCTCGATATTGTTCTGTTGCTTTTATCTGTCCACTGTGGGTTGGGTTCATTTTTGCAAAAGCTCATCCTGGCCAGATAAAAACCACAATCATGTTGTGGACCAAAACAAATGGCTCTCACAGGAATGCCAGAATGGGAATTATGGAGACTTTCGCAGATTACCTCCTTGCACGAGCCCAAAATTTGCAGTCGCATTCATGATGGCATGAACATTTTTATTTTGGTTAATGTTAAGATTACACTGCAGTTTAGCATTCTCCTGCAATAACTGGCACTCAGTAAGTGAATGCTAACACGCTCTGGTTGGCTGGATTCACTTAATAATCCACTTACTTATTCACAGTGTTTGGCTACAATGGCTTGTCTTTTCCCTCTCATTCACAGAAAGTTTCTCAGGTTTAAGAATGTAGAAGGCCTATCAAAATCCTAAACCAAAAATCATTTTGAAATATAAGAAACATAAGGGAAAAAAAAACATGTAAAGTCTAAGTTTCCTGAAACATCACTTTATGTTTAAAAGCTCATTTTGCTTTTGAGGATACAAAGCCCAGGGGTGTTTTTGTTTATAGTGTTGTTTTGCTTTTAAAGCAACAGGATCCACATTTTTTAGAGATTAATCAGCTTGTCTTTATAAAATATGTAAATAGATACAACATATATGTGCATATAGGTGCAATTTTGCTGTTAATAATTTTTAACTCTAGAAAATAAGAATTTAAAATATTGTTTCTGAATTTATGATAAAATATTTTGTATTTATAAATTCCATCACAATGAAATAGCTCACTCACATTTATCTACGGTTGTTTAGACATAAAGAAATATTAAAATACTTATTCCTAAAGAAATAGTACTATAATTCCTATTTTTATATGAGGGATCCAAGACTTAGAAATTTAGAAAAATCACCTATAGTCCCATAATGATTTCAGATACAGCTACCTGGACCTTAAACCTGTGCTTTTCCCCCACACCATGGTAAAGGGACACCGAACCTACAGAAGTCTGGTTGAATAAGATGACTGAGTCATCTTATTCAAATTAGGTCAGGAAAACAGTGAATAAAAAAGCAATTATACAGGTTGTTTTACTTAATAGGTTGCTTACACAGAATTAGCCAATAAATTGACACCTAACAGTCAGTATCACAGCTCCATGTACCGACAAAGCAAATTATTGCTTCTCTCAGAATTCATTTAAGCCAAGAATTAAATGCCAAGCAAAACAAAACAAAAACAGAGAATATGCTGGCATTTATAATTTCCATGATTCTTGGATCTTGGACTTCATGTGAAATATTTTGTTAAATGAGGGAATTATTTGTGAAACAATCCATTAAAAAGTATTTATTGAGCCCCTATAGTGTGATCAGCTTCAGATGCAAATATAGGAATATTAAGACAAAAAGATATGTCAACCACTTTAACTTCTAAATGGGTAGAAATGTGGGCTTTGAAAAATACATAAAAGAGTTTAGGCAATATAAGGTAGAAAATATAGATAGTCTAGTCAGACTGCAATTTCTTATTAAGCTGAACCTTATCAAAGTATAACAGGTGAATTATAAGAGTGAAGCTTGCAGAGCCAGTAGCCATGAAGCTACTGTATTAATTTAAGCATGAGATAGTAAAAGGCCTGGAAAAGAATAGTGACGTAAAGCTACTGTTTTTACTTGACTCTTTATACTGTTATTTAGTTTTGTTTTATTATGCTTTAAAAAAATTTTAGGCCGTTTGCTACTTCCACTCTTCTTACTTTGTTATTTAATAGTTGTAATGGAAAGCAAGACAGGCCATTTGATGGTAAATTACCAAATCTAATTCCAATCAAAGCTTTGGTACTAACTTGTTTGACTGGAGGAGAAACAGTGTATGTTCTATGAGTCGGGTTTCTCGGCTTTCCAGGAGAGACAAGCAAAGGCTCTGAAGGGTCTTCAGATGATAATAGTAAATGAAATTATGCAACTAATTTCTGCTTTTTACCACCTGATTTTCTAATGTTGGCAAGAAAACATCTTCACTTTTCATTATTTGCCTGTTAATACTTATTGTTCACATTGTTTATGATTTGCATGGCAATTAACAAGTGCTTTTATATGCAGTTCTTTACAAAACACTCACAAGCACACCCTGGTGAAGATGTTTTCGACATTTTCTAGATCAATCTTAATTTTCTCAGAGGTTAGCATTTGCTGCTTCCTCACAAATTTCTAAAAATGTGGAGTCAATATGTCATGCTACTGACAAACTTAACTCCAGAACTCAAAGACGCCTGCAGACTTACAAAGCATTTAATGAGGAAAAAATATGTTTCAGTTTTCAGGAACAGATTGAACCAGAGAAAAAGAAGAGAGTACTAGATACACAGACAAACAGACACACTAATATTTAAATAATAGTATAATAAAAATATTTATCTTTGGATTCTTTTTCTTCACTGCACATACTTGGGCAGCCACTTTTCCTGTGCATTATCCTTCTAAATGCTGTCTACACCTACATATTCTTTTAGACCATTCCTAAAACCACAACTCAAATTAAAACCTGGACACTGTTACAATAGTTATATTTTTCACCTGCTCATAAGTTTCAATGTATTTCCATTAGGTAAAGAATAAAGCACAGTCTCATAATTACTCAAATTTAAGCACCTCCACGGTGTGATCTCAGGATTCTGTTCAGTGTAGTCCTGAAGACAAAACACACGGGGGAATTACATGCATCTCTTTCTTTCTCCGTGTGTAATGACATCATGTTGATAGCTTGCAATTTACATGACCGGAATATTTACACCAAGAAAATTGGCAAAGCACTTCAAATAAAGTTTTCTTTCACTACAGACACAGTTAAATATTTATCTAGACATCACTGGTTCTGTTGTGAATTGTTTGTTCGCATGCCTCATATCTCTAAGAAAAAATAAAAGTAATACCTATCCTTCTAGGCCCAGTTGTAATGCCATCTGCTCCCAATGCCTTATTTTTCATAACTGAAAAATGTTCCACTCTCCTCTATGCACCCATAAGATTTTATTTATATTGCTTTTATAACACTTAACATCTCGCTTGGCAATTATTACTTATTTATAAGTAATAATTATTTATTTCTACTACTCTGTAAATTTCATGAAGGCAAAGTTTGCATATTGTTCATATTTATCCCAATATTATCTCATTTATTTGGATGGTGTGTGGTAAACAAAAGGGATTAGATAAATAAATGTTAACACATAAATAATATTGAACATTTTACTGGCCTCATATTTCCACAGTTCTTCCATTGTTTTTCTAATAAATCGGCTAACTTTTATCAAAGAGCTACTGAAAAGGTCTTTGAAAGAGAAATGAAAATCTACCCCACTTATTGTCACTTCATGATTCAATATGATTATACTAAATTCCAAATGAGTCATAGGCCCTGCTTTTGATGACACTTAAGGCAATAAATTGAGAACAACATGCTAAAATAGCTATTGAATTTCAAATATTTTTAGAAAGATAATGATGCAAGCCAACATGGCTTTTACAGCAAGTGCCCTTAAAGATCAGTGGGAAAGAAAGTACTACTTGGAAAAATATGTTCTGTAGAAATGTTTACTTAAATGTTGCTTTGGGGGAAAAAGTTACTTGCATGATAAAATTGCTTTATTAATAGCATAGTGAGACTCAATCTCTTAGTTTAAAAACAAAGCCAAGAAATCCTAATACTAGTTTCCTGTTTTTTTGTTTGTGTGTTTGTTTTCTCACTAACGTGAATATAGACTACTTCAGAATTTAATGAAAAAGTCTATTACTCCCCCAAATGCTTAAACACATTTTCTCAGATTTGGGAAGCTACCTGAGACAACCCGAATCAGCAGTTTTAAAGTCACAAAATACATATCCTCATTTATTGTTTTCTCATACAAGAAGATTTTGTCATTTCCAACAGCTTAATTTCCTTTAAAAAAATGCCATAAACATGTTCAATCAGCAGCCAGTTGAAAGAGCAGAGTCACTGGCCAGGAGAGCAGGTGTTGCTGACTTCCCATTTGCAAGCAGCTGGCTGTTTTTATTAAAATGATGTTCGTTAGCCTCAATGTCACAGAAGTGTGCCAGGGGTACAATGGTCATGGCTTGATGTCTCCCTGCTTGGTCCTGTTCCCTGACCACACATTACCCTTAACTTCCATAAGCTATGTGCCTTACACAACCCCTTGCTGACAAAGGAAATGAAGTCAGAGAGATTCTAGCAGGATCAGCACAAAAGCACCCACACAACTGCAAAAAAAGTCATCTGAAATGTATACAAATCACACTAATTGTATTCTGTAACATCATCCTTGCCTAGGAAGGACAGTAGTGCTAATACTGAAGATTTTCCATAATTAACATTAATAGACAAACTCCTCTGAGTTGCTTTTAGGAGAGGGGAGCATAGACTTTTAAATTTAAGCTGAGCGTTGAAGGTATTTGGTGGATATAATTATGGAAGGAAAAAAAATTCTAGAGACTTGCTCTTTTACTGAAAAAAAAAAAAAAAAAGTCCTCCTTAATACTATCCCAGATTATAAGAGTCAGCAAATGTTAGCTCCATGCCATAGAAAACCATCCTGGGAAAATGTCATTCCCCTACAATACAAAGAAGGGAAGAATCTGTAGAATTGCACAGAGAGAATAGCTTAGAATTGATATTCTGCATTCTGTTCCTTAGAAATGCTGATAATTCCAAATAGGTTACTTAGTTGAAAAAAGCATATATATATACATACATATATATATACACACATATATACACACATACATCTAATGAATTATATACATAATTTCTATATAAATATATTACATATATAATAGGAAATGACAATACTACAAATTAAAATATCAATACTTTATTCATTTAGGATGTGTAATACTCTAAAATTATTATAACTATTATGAAATCAGTGGTAGTAGCAGCTAAGTTTTTAAAGAGCTTTTACATCATGCATTGTAATGCAATACATGTTTCTTCCATTATCTCATTTAACCCTTCTAACTACTACATAGAAACAGATATTTCTCCAATTATACAACTGAGAAAATCAAGGCCCAGAGAAACTTAGTACTTTTCTCAAAATCCCACAACTAGTAACTAGTGTCACCAGCACTTTAAACCCAGGATTTTCCACCTCCAGAGCTTTGTTTTTCAGCTACTAAAGTAAATATGGAAAATGTTCAAGAACTTTAAAAATTATATTATCTTAAGATATTTATAAAATTATAAATATATCCATGCATTTATGAATGTCTACTTTTTCATTTGTCATTCAGATATTTGAATATTTAGAATAGAATTTTCCACAAGTTGCTCCATTAGATAACAACTGTGCATGCTATTAATAAATATTGCAGGAAAACCTGCAACATAGTCAACTGCGTCTGGACTACACAAATTTAAGTGGAGTTATCTTATTATTGCAGGATTCATTTTTCAGATCACAGCATGCATTTCGATTCTCCAAGAAGAGGAATGAAATGACAACTGTTTGCCACTTTTTATTACCTGTTTATGATGTTTCAGGCCCAAGAATTACTTTATTTAATTCTAACAGGCTTATGAGTTCAGTTATTATCATCATTTAAAAGATGAGGAAGCTGATGCTTATAAATGTGAAATAAATTGTCCAAGGTCACAAAACTGGAATGCTTCTGAAGTCTGTTGGGCCTGAAACCCTAGCTATCTTAAATATTATGATACGATACATTGCTGTCTTTTCTATTGGGAACTCTTTTACAATGTTTTTTGTCTAGAATACCCTTGGAATCACCAATCAAGATAGTTAAAATATACCCTTGCAACTTCTAACACACTGTATATAATTTTTGTCAATATCTGCTTCCCCTCCCACTGGTTTGTGAACTCCTTGGAGATAGGATTCGTAATATTTGTATTCTCAGTTCCTAAGGACCAGTTCGTGATACCTAATAGGTATTCAACAAATACTTGCTGAATGAATTAATATTGTCTGTATATTGGCCTTACTCTTCTTGAATTGCCAAATCTATTTAGACAACATTATTGTTAATCCTCTGACTCAACCCCTACTCTTAGAATGAGAAAGGAGGTAAAAATAAAAGGAAATTACAGTTCTATCATATTCAGAATCCTGAGAATGTATTTGGCAGACTACAACAATAAGATAACTTGTAAACAAGGACAGAATCGAGGCTATGCATTATTCCCTCCAACAACTATTATTTCAAAATTATGTCTATGGTCAAAATAGATAAATCAATATATATTAGAAAGCAAAAATGTGAGAAAGTGAGAGGCTATGTTTAACATGGGATTAGGTATGACAGGTTGGAATTCTACCTTTTCAATTTTACCTGTTTGGCAAGGGTTAACGGTGTTGACCTTCACTTTCCATATTTCCTAATGGTTCTTTCATCTTTCTTGCAGAATGTTGCAAAAGTTAAATGAGATAAAATACCCAGGCTAGCATCTAGACCATAAGTGTCCTCAAGTAAATAGTAACAACTATGGTTACTCCAGCTTACTGTAAATCAATTCAAATGGTTGATTTTCAAAGAACTAATTTACTTGTTAGGGCATTGGGTCCATGTAAATAAGCCTAGTCATAATCCACTACACTGAGTTTACTTCTGAACCTTCCCATTACTAACAGGTTCATTTCTTATTTTTAAAACCTGATGATGTTAGGAAAAAAGTGGATGCATTTTGAGACAGTACTGTGGTACACTGACCATTCATCAGGACACTCACTAACTTCTCTAACTATCTGAAAATTGACTTCAGAAGTTTCCTTCATCTAGATATAAATTTAAGCATGTTGAGATGTATTAGATTGTCATATATGGGACAAAAGAGACTAGCAATTCTGCATAAACCAGATAAATGCTGGAATAAATCTGCTGCTTTTTCTAATAGAGCATAGGCCTTTCTGACATGTCATTGCTAAACGTTCTACTTTACAAGATTGAAATTGTCCAAAGTCACTCACTATTCTAAACAGGATCAATATTAACAGGGATTTACTACTCAGCCCTGTGCATAAATCTACTGTGATTAAAGCTGGTTGAGAATATAATACTAACACACTGGAAATTTTCCCTTTGTTATTCAGAGGAAGTACTGAAACACATTCATTTCAAGGGTGATATAGAAAGCAATTTGATTTTTTCATCATAGCTATCAATGTTATTCACTCATTCATTTCTTTGTTGATTCATTTCTCAAATATGTATTGAGTGTTCGCTATGTACATGACACTTTGGGAGCTATAAGTTTAGTTTGCACATGGATCCTTCCCTTGAGGAGTTTATAGTCTATTATAGAAAGATATATATGAACATAAATTAATTTGAGTGTTGAAACTTAGGTGCAATAAGCACATTAAGATAGAGTTTTAGGGAGAACTTACATTTGGCTTAGAAATCACAAGAGGCATTATATAAGCTTTGTACATTTGAATGGGGTCTTAGAAAAGTTGGATGTAGAGAGGTGGAGAAGAAACTGCATATTTTATATATATAAAATACAATTCATATGGCAGTCAACATGTTACACAACCAAGAGTGTGTCTCATTGGTTTAGAGCTCAATGGTCTCTTATAATATCTTAATTTATTTTCTCTAAGTTATCATTAGATTTTTATATTTCTTCCTTCAATTTCTATAAGAAAAAAGTCCATAATCATAGATATAATTAAAATTCAAAAATACAGACTGAATATTAAGCATTATTAACATTTATATTGTCAACATAAACCATGTTGAAATTTTCAAATTAATGTCCCTATGATAGCTCAAATACCAAAAGTATTAAATTAATATCTTCCAGTAAAAAAGCATATTTTGTATAATTACTTACTATTATTAAACCAATCCTAGGAACAGGTTCGATTTGGGATGATTACAAAGGTAGGAAGTATGAGTCTAAAACTTTTTCAAGTTAGAAGGGTGCTTCAAATATTATATTTATACATTGGAAAATAGAAAATTAGGATTCCAAAATTTGCTACATGAACATTTTCTATATTATTTCATATTTGTACATATCTCTTTCCAGTTCAATTTAATTGACTATTTCCATAAATCTTTCTTAGAAGTATTTTTACCATTATAAATCTTCACCTCATATACTGTGAAGATGACATTTTTCTTTCTTTGTCATGTAACATAGATTGTATCTTTTGTTATGTTAAGAACTAGCAGGATCAGATATTCCAAAAATTAAAAATAAATTCCAGGTCAACATTAAAATTTAACCTCCCAAATAACCTTATGGAAAACAGGCTCAAACATTCTTTTTTGGAGGACATTGAAGATAGGCTTAGTTATATTTTAACCATGTCCGTCTTGAAGAGTATCTCGTCAGCAAAATCTGTTTCAATATACCCTTTTACACAATTTTCTGCAAACAGCAATTTGAAGATTATCAGTAAGAACACTCAAGGTGACTTTCCCTGAAGAGGTTTTTGGAATATGAGACGAGGCATGGTAATCTCAGCAAGAATGTTTTAGCCTGAAATAGTTAATCCCTTGAAGTATATTAGAAACAATAGATACAAACATTCGTTGTTGCTATCATCTTTTCACTCTTTTCCTGTGACTAACATGCCATAATACGCCCTATTCTCTGACTCTCCAATCTGTTTGTGAGATAATATACGGTTACACATATATGTGTTCTGTAGCCAGGAGAAACCCAATAATAACAAATTTTAAGACCAGTTTAAAATATCATAATTTTAAATATTAAGATCTTAAAATTAAAAATGTGGCTTTAATTCTAAAATACTAGTGTTGATGGTGATGCCTGACATCCACTGAGAACTTAAAATGTACGAAGACCTTTGATGTTTTTATACAAATTTCCTTATCGAATACCTGATGTAGACAATGACAGAAGTAAAATGATAACCTCACTAAATAAAAAAAATAAACCTAAGGCTTAGAGTTTAAGCTACATGTACAAGTTCTCACAACTAACAACATAGTCTAATGCCTAACAATTTGTGCTAAACAAGTACATTGTATGATGGGTCAGACTACGACCCAGACATATAGACTATGAATTCAGTGATCCAGTCTATCATGAAGTGACAAAGATAAGAATACATTACAAAAGCAATAATTCGACTGCCTATACCATGCTATTAAACACATTACAGTAACCTTCTACAATATAATTAATGAAGCTACGGTCATAAATTGGGATTTATTAGTTAAGTAAAAAATATTTATTTTGGCATGGTTACTTGCTGAGAATACACTGATAAGCAAATATGGAGGATGGTTGTGTTTAAGGAATTTGCTAATTACAGAAGTCCTCAGTGTGGCATAAACTGTGATCTAAAAGAATTTAAAAAATGGGTATCTGTAGATTAGTGGAAGAGGCAGTTTAAATATTCTCCAGTTTGCTACTTTCCTAGAGTCATATGCATTTTTATGTATGGCTATTATTAATTTCTAACTGCCAAAGTTTCAGTGAATTCACTGGGATTGCAGGACCAATTTTTCAATTTATATATCATGAGGCTTGGTTTATAGTTCACTCTGTAGTTACCTGTCTTTAGGCCATTTCCCTGATAATGTTTACTTACAACAAGTGAAATGGAAAGTCAATCAACAACATTGTCTTCTTTTCTGACCATTCCCATGAAACATTGATGAAAAAGAGAATTAAAAAATGTCGTTCGAAAGAGTTTGAGAATTTTTTACATTTTGGTACGTTGTACTTATCTACGTTATCCTTGTTACTCTTGCCAGTGTTGAGAAAGTATTGAATAAAGAGAAGGGACATTCCCTATTGAAGATAAATGATAGTCTGTCTGATTCTGTGATACTAAAGAAATCACCAAATAAAGATTAGGATCTAATTTCTAGCTGTGTAAACTATTCTTTGGAAAAAAAAAAAAAAAGAACAGCTAAGAAGAATGTCAACTACTATAACCTGTCTGATCTTGTGTCAACAGAAAAAAAGAAAAACTGTGTATTGTGCTCATTCAAGAAAATTCCGTTCATAGGAAACAGAATGCTATGAACAGGTGCTTAGTACGTACTCAGAAGTCTGAGAAACAAACTAACACACATTTGCTTAAAATATTAAATTTATAGTTATGATATGAAAGGTGAAAACAAAAATACTAAATGAGACAAAAGTGGCAGGGTGTCTTTGATTTTTGCTGATGGTGTCATACTGGCATGGGTAGTAGTTAGCACTGTGCTGGTGATAAACATAGTTTATACACTTCCCTATATTTAACTTGCAATTTCTTCTGTAATAGCTGTAATTTTGAGTACATTGAGTGCTATTCAAGTGACAAGAGGATTGTGAGTAGAAGCATGCACTTTTCTAAAATGATGCTAGAATTTTTTTTTAACCTTTAAAGTTTTCAAGTGTTTAGGAGCACATAGTGTTTATAAATCTATGAAATAAGTTAAATGCTTTAATTGCTCCTGAAACCACTCCTTATGTGAAGCAACCCCAAGTCTGTTATAGGTTTCTTCCCACCACAGTTTTCTTAGCAGCAATATAAAACAAGGTCTTGAGAATCAGAATATGACACCCTTTTGAAAAAAAAAAAAAAAAGTCTGAACCCAGTAAAGTTTAAATTTTTTTTCCAACAAAACATTATAGAAACATTTAGGGGCAAAAAGGAAAATTTCTCATTAATCTTTGAAGAATCTTTTAAATGGAAGGAAGTATTCCCTTTAGATTTCTAAGGGAATAACTCGCATGTCAAAGTAAATATTCCTTTGCTTTCAGAAGAAATTTGATGTTTATGTGAATATTCCCATTTCCATTTTCAACATATACAAATTGCTATTTGTATAGTTAATTCTACTAAAAGTTAATAGTATTCAGTAAAATTGCAGCTAATGTGCACTCAGCTCCAAGAAGACATTCTTGATTCCTCCGTCTCTAATACCCTACAATCAATCCACCAAGTCCTGTCTATTCTACCTCCAAATCGTCAAATTGTATGTGTCTCTTATCTACCTACTTTTCGTCACTTCCAATGCTACTCCTGCCACCCAGTTTAAGCCATCATCATCCCTAAATACTTGGATAACTTCATTGTCATCTTTTCATTCTTGCCCTGCTCTTACCCTCATTATTTATTAATAGACAGATGATTTAATACACAAAATTTTATTATACACACCTGCTTAAAGTCATTGATTTTTTTTATACTTTTACTTAGAAGTAATGCAAACATTTTCTACAGCATACAGATCCCTGCTTGGTGTAGCTCTAGCCTTCCTTACAGAACTCCTATCATGCCCCATAGTCTTCTAACTTTTTATATTATAAAGTAATGGCCTTCTGAAAAGTCTTATAACAAATAGTCTATTCCAAATTAAGGTATTTGCCCACATTGCTCAAGAACTTTATCTCTTAGTATAATATAACTTCTCATCTTTTATGTATGAGCTTAACTAGCAATTTCCAAGAAATGTTGTCCCTGAATAATCATATATTGTGATATAAAATATTCTAATTTAAAGTAATATCTTCTTAATATTTAAAATTTTATTTGTTTATAATTTTGTCTGTTTCACTTCCTAAAATAAAGATATCCATAAAAGCAATGGCCATATCTGTTTTCCTCTGTTGTAAAATGGTCCCTAGCTTAGTGTTTAATATACAACAGGCACTCAATAAATATTTACTGAATAAATAAAGCAGTGAATGAACTACTCATAGCTTTCAAGTACTATTTTTTTTTTTTTGTTTCTTTACAATCAGGGAAAGTGATTAGAATCAACATGACACAGAACATTCACTGGAAATACAACTTATTTCTACTAATAATTACTTTAAATATAAAGGAAGGAAATAGCAGAGAATGTAAACATATGAGAAATGATACCACATTCAAGGATTGGCAGAATCAATATTGTTAAAATGTCTATACTACACAAAGTGATCTATGGATTTAATGCAATCCCTATTAAAATGCCAACATCATTTTTCACAGATCTAGAAAAAATAATTCTATACTTCATATGGAACCAGAGAAGACCCTGTATAGCAAAAGCAATCTTAAGCAAAAAGAACAAAGTGGGAGATATCAATTTACCGCATGTCAAGCTACACTACAAGGCTATAGCAACTAAAACAGCATGGTATTGGAACAAGAATAGAGACATACACCAATGGAAAAGGACTGAGAACCCAGATATAAAGCCATCTTCATATAGCCATCTGATTTTTTACAAAGCAGACAAAAACATACACTGAGGAAAGAACCCCTATTCAATAAATGGTGCTGGGAAAACTGGATGGCCACATGTAGAAGACTGAAACAGAATCCACACCTCTCACAAAAATCAATTCATGGTAGATAACACACTTAAACTGAAGGCATGAAACAATAAGAAGTCTAGAAGAAAATGTTGGAAAAAATCTTACAGACATCAGCCTAAGATGAGAATTTATGATGACAACCCCAAAAGCAATCACAGCAACATTAAAAAAAAAGGGGGGGGGGCTGATTAAATCAAAAGGCTTCTGCACAGCCAAGGAAACTCTCATTAGATTGAATACACAACCTACAGAATGGGAGAAAATATTTACATGCTATATATCCAATAGGGCTGATAACTAGAATCTACATAGAACTCAGGAAAATTGGCAAGAAAAAATCAAACAACTTCATTAAAATGTTGGCAAAGGACGTGAAAAGAAACTTTTCAAAAGAAGACAGACTAATGGCCAACAAACATGAAAAAATTCTCAACATCTCTAATCATCAAGGAAATACAAATCAAAACCACAGTGAGATATCACTTAACTCTAGTGAGAATGGGTTTTATGAAAAAGTCCAAAAACAAGAAATGTTGGCACGGATGCAGAGAGATAGGAACACTCATATACTGGTAGTGGGACTACAAACTAGTACAACCTCTGTGGAAAATAATATGGAGATACTTCAAAGAACTAAAAGTAGAACTATTATTTGATCCAGCAATCCCACTACTGGGTATCTATCTACCCGAAGGAAAAAAAGACATACGAAAAAGACATCTGCGCTTCAATGTTAATAGCAGCACAGCTCACAATTGCAAAGATGTGGAAACAACTCAAGTGCCCTTCAACACATGTGTGGATTAATAAAATGTGGTATATGTATACTATGGAGTTCTACTCAGCCACGAAACAATGGTGATGTAGCACCTTTTGTATTATCCTGGATGGAGCTCGAGCTCATTCTTCTAAGTGAAGTATCACAAGAATGGAAAAAAACCAAAAAACAAAAAACACTACATGTACTTACCACATGTACTCACGGTTAAATTAGTACTAATTGATCAACATTTAGGTACTCACTGTTAAATTAGTACTAAATGATCAACATTTGGGCACATATGGAAGTAACATTCATTTGGGTCCTGGGTAGGTGGGTGGGGGCTGGGGGAATGGGTAAATTCACACCTCACAGGTACTGTGTGTGCTGTCTGAGGGATGGGCACACTTGTAGCTGTGAGTCTGATGGTACAAAGGCAATTATTGCAACCAAGGCATTTGTACCCCTGTAATATTCTGAAATTTTTAAAAAAATGTAAAGGATTAAATTCACTAGTCAAAAGAAGGTGGCTAAATGGATAAAGAAAACAAGTCCTAACAATGTGTTTTCTACAAAAGGTTCACCTTAGATTTAAGGACACATACAGGCTTAGGGTGAAGGAGTGGAAAAAGATATCCCAGGCAAATAGTAACCAAAAGAGAGCAGGGGTGGCTATTCTTAGACAAAATAGACTTTATGTCCAAAACTGTCATAACAGCCAAAGGTCAAAAACTATTTTAAAAACATTAATTTTGTTAAATATCCTTAGTGAACATATGATAATAGCTAATAGAGTGTAGGCATTTCATGTTAATATTTTGATTTTAAAAATCAAAAGAAATCAAAATTAAAAATAAATGTTAGAAAGATTATCATCATTTACCTTTTGCAGATGAGAAAAGGGAGGTGCCAATGGGCCCAGTAAGTGATGGAATTTGTCTTTAAACCCAGGCAGTCTCATAGCACAGCCTCCATTCTTGAGTCCTCGGCTACCCCAGCAAAGAACATACTCAGAATTTGAGAGTCTGGGTCTGAGTTTAGAAGTAAGAAGGCAGCAAAAATCAATTCCCAGGTATCCAGAACATCTTTTTCACTAATATTTTTGGATTAGTAAGGCTATCCTAAGGATTTACATCCCACTATGGAAAAGAAAATTGTCTAAAGAGTTTTCCAAAACAGTGAATGCCTTACTTTGTATTATATTGGCAGTTCTTCCGTCAATTTTTATTATTTTTTTAGAGAAAGCCTTCTGATCATTTAAAAAACAATAATACCTACTGATATATATGGATATATTTTGTTACTATTATTTTCATTTCAAAGCATTCAGGGAGTATAATTGTTTGTGTTATATGGATATCATGCATAATGCTTAATCCAGGGCTTTTATTGTGTCTATCACCTAAATAGTGTTCATTGTACCTGATAGCTAAATTTTTACCCCTCACCCCCACCCACCCTTCCTCCTTTTTGGTTTCTAATGTCCTTTACATTTCATTGTGCCTGTGTGTCCTCATCATTTAGCTCCCAATTATTACAGAGTTCATGTGATTTTTTTTTCCATTCCTGAGATACTTCACTTAGGATAATGGCCTCCAGTTGCTACAAAAGACATTATTTCATTTCTTTTTTATAGCTAAGTAATTCTCCACAGTGTATTTCTTTATATGCACAATACCATATTTTCTTTATCCACTCATGAATTGATGAACACTTAGGTTGGTTCCACATCTTTATAATTGTGAATTGTGCTGTGTTAAACATTGGAATGCAGGTGTCTTTTCGATAAAATGACTTCTTTTCTTTTGGGTAGATACCCAGTAGTGAGATTACTGGATCAAATGCTAAGTCTACATTTATTTCTTTGAGGAATTTCCATACTGCTTTCCATAGAGGTTGTACTAATTTGCAGTTCCACCAACAGTGTACAAATATTCCTTTCTCTCTGCATCCATGCCAGCATCTATATTGTTTTTGGACTTTTTAATAAAAGCCACTCTAACAGGCATAAGTTGCTTTCTCACTGTCATTTTAATTTGCATTTCCCTGGTGATTAGTGATGGTGAGCATTTCTTCATATGTTTGTTGGCCATTTATCTATCTTCTTTTGAAAAACTTCTGTTCATGTCTTTTGCCCACTTTTTAATGTTGTTTTTTTTCTTCCTGATTTGTTTGAGCTCTTTGTAGATTCTGAAGATTAGCCCTTTATCAGAGGTATAGTTTTTGAATATTTTCTTATTCTATAGATTGTCTATTTACTCTGTTGATTATTTCCTTTGATGTGAAGAAGATATTTAATCTATTAAAATTCCCCTTATTTATTTTTGTTGTTGCTATATTTGTCTGTGAGGTCTTAGTCATAAATTCTTTGGCTAGCCCAATGCTAGAAGAGTTTTTCCTATGTTTTTTTCTGGAATTTTTGTGGTCTCATGCCTTACATTTAAGTCTTTTATGGATATATTTTATTTCACAAAAAATTGGAATTTTCTTCTTTGCATGTCTGTTTTATCAACCTCTTCACTAATTAATAGTATAAATGAAAGAATAGGACCTATTTTCTAACAAAATATTAACTTAGAATATTATCTTGCTTAATAGTTATACATAGGGAAGCTCTAATTATATGTTTTCAAATATTTTTTCTGTTGTATACAATAGTAGTCTGCACATGTTCATCCCTCATGCTAAAAATTCCAAAATTATAGAATAAAGTAAAAAGATATTCTGATTTCACTGTGAAATTTTCTGTTTTGTAGTAGTTTTATATATCATGAATATCTCAAATATAGCCAGAAAACCAATGTTAACACACTCATAAAAGCATAAGAACTGATTTTTGAAATATCTTTATTAATAAGCAATATATATTGCTTATTAATATAAGCAATATATAACTAAAATATCTTTATAAGTATTTGTACCTGGAAGATATTTTTTAAATATTATTTCACAATTTGAGTCTACTGTCCATAACCAATGTCATAAATTATATAGAGACCATTAAAGACTCCATATCCTGAATAACGACACAAGGATATTTGCCCATAAGATACATACTTACTTCACAGATGAGGGGTCTTTGGGGAAATTTATTGTCAGCTATTCTATGAAAGACTCCTCTAAGCTATTTTATTCTCTGCAATTAAATAAATTAAGATACTAATTAACTGTGGTGATGTGACCATACAGAGTATAACAGACTACAGTCTTTTGAAAGGTTTCAACAGTTTTTGAATGCAATAAAATCAATAATAATTTACCTTCATTTAATTACAGCTACAAAATTAGCTGAGTTGGCTCTTTAAATAAAAATGTTAATGAGGTTGAATTAGTTTCTTTAAGACTAACCCCAAGATTTCAACCAAGTCTATTTTTATCCTTGACTAGTGAGCAATCAACCTGCCAGCCAGTGGTGAGAAGGTTAAAAGCAAAGTGTATTTCTTGGAAATATTTGTCTACCATTAATGTGAAAGCAACTTTGTTTTTGCCAATAAATAAAATCAATTCTCTCCCATGTCTGCCACAGGTATGGAAGGAGTCCCTGCATCCATTTAGTCCATCATCTGTTTATCTCACAAGAAGAGTACTGAACTTAATGGTTTTGTTCAAGAGAAAACAAGAAATGAAACCACATCTGCTACTTAAAAAATCTGAAGTTTTAAAATCCCAAAGCTAGCCCTAAGCAGAGTTGATAAAGAAACTCCTCATTTTGAGATATTTCATACTGATTTAATAATTATTTCTGAAATTTTTGAAAGTCCAGCTACTCCAGATAGAGTGAATCAAACTTCACTAAAGAATTTTTTCCCAAAATTCCATGGGATATATGTTACTCAATTTTATGTTACTTCAATAATTGCTTTGTTATATTAACTCAATGCTTATTCAAGTGAGTAAAAAAAGGAAATAAATTTCATTCTTTTTTTTTGTATTTGAAGATATCATGTCACACAAACTAATAAACATGAATGATTTTTTTTCAATCTGATTGACTTGTTTTTAAATAAAAGACAAAATTAGAGTTAACCTGTTTCATTCAGTTAACTGGGCAAAGGTCCTTATTTTTGTCTTTTTTATATATTGAGAATGTAAGTAGATCTAAAAAGATTTGGCCCAGAGAACTATCACCAATATTTCCTGAGTTTCTTCACTTCATTTATGTCTTAATAGCCTTACAATGAACAAAAATCTGTAACAGCTGAGCAAATAGGGGACTTCACTAGAAAGTTCAAGAAGGATAGGAAACAGGAAGGGAGCATCACTGGAAATCTGGATAACTTTGTTTCATATTATGCTTATTTGTGTGCTACATAGTATCAGTTTTTTCCTGTTTCCATTGTTATATTTTTTCTTTTTCTAATCCAGATAAATTTACTCACAATTTCCCACAAAATGTTATCAGCAGCTAAGTCTTTATCATGTTAAAAGTTCAGTTATCACATGTAATCAATTTCATGTCCTACTTATAAATTTCCAGAAAAAATAGTCTAATTGTCTCAGTCAAAACTCTGCATCCTCCAGGGATAACAAAGGAGTACCCCTCTGTCAATTGTCATCTCTTGTCCAATTAGCTGTGGTCATGGTATGGACTTGAGATACCAAAAGTGTTCATTAGAATTTTCAACCCAAATAAACATTTATTAAATAGTCCATATGGTAGTGTGAAATATGTTAGATGAGAAGAATAAAATGTGAACTCATCCAATAAGAATTTTACAATTATAAGGTGGATATAAAAAATATATGTATTATACAAAGAAATCAGAATATAAAACAATATTTATGAAAAGTCAGTCTTCCATTTTATAATAAGGAATGTTTGACTATGGTCTTTAAAATTATCTCTTTTTTAGGGGTGGGAATCAAATAATGCAAGAACCTTTATTAGAAGTATAAGATCATATCTCATATACTGGCTTGAATTTTTTTCTCTATGTAGCTTTTTGATATAATGTAGTAGATGCTGAATTTTTTTTAAAATTCCAAGTCTGTGATTTTTACCAAGAGGCTCCAGGCCTACAGAGATTTAATGAATACTGATACATATGCCTATGTGCAAAGATTATATTAGTGAATATGACCTGCAAAAAGGATTTAATTCATTTCAAATTAATTAAATACTCATAACAAGAAAATATCTTGAAGTAAAATTATTATAGCAAGTATATTAAAACATATAATGAGGTTTACAGACAAAATTTATTTTTTAAAATCCTTCGCAAGGATCAAAACTTGACTCTGAGCTTTTTGTAGCCAATAAAAAGCATAGTTTATTGATTTAGACTCTATATAAAATAGCCAAAAAAGCATAGTTTATTGATTTAGACTCTATATAAAATAACAAATATATTAGCTATTCAAGTGAAGCATGACTAATCCCATGGCCTGGCTCCTGAGAAATTACTCCTTTGCATTCTCAGAAAACATAAATGTAATAAACATAAGTATAATGAAGAGCCTCAAAAAGATCTTCACAGTGACTGTAGTAAGAGGAGACACAGGGCTACTTCTTTTACCACATCTCAGTGCAGGCTGATGTATTATGCTAAAGTACAACTCAAAAGCAACTGTATTCTGGGGGAAGGCAGAGGAAGAAAGGGTCCCAGGGACAAAGATTATGGTTCAGTTTTGCAAATATCTGATATTCCAGTTAAATCCAAGGATATATTGTAGAGTATTAAAGAATTGACTACATAGCTCCTAGACCTGTGGGTTTCCAACCCCCAGGCTGCAGCCCATTACTGGTCTATGGCTTGTTAGGAAACCGGCTGTGCATCACCATCTGAGCACTACACCACAACCCCCCCACCACAACACCCCACTCCCCCACCCCCAGTCGGTTGAAAACTTGTCTTCTAGGAAACCGATCCCTGGGGCTAAAAGTGTTGGGGGCCACTGTTCTACACAATTTGCTATAATTCATTTTTTATTAGCTTTTACTGCACATTTAAGTGTGCCGTGTAAGTGTCTTAGTCCATTTTGTGCTGCTATAACAGATTACCTAAGGCTGGGTAATTTATAAAGAATACATATTTATTTTCTCACTGTCCTGTATAGTCTCAGAAGTCCAATATCAAGTTTCTGGCAGATGCAGCTGTTTGGTGAGAGTTGCGTCCTCCGGACAGGAGGAATCTTGTGTCCTCACAAGGTGGCAGGCAGAAGGGCAGAGTGGCCTAACACTGCCTAAAGACTCTTTCATAAGGGCCTTAATCCTATTCACATGGGAGGAGCCCTCAAAGCCTAAAGGCCTCACCTCTTAATACTACCACATTCACAACACCTGAATTTCAGATAAGAGACCTTCAAACCATAGCAAGTATGGTTTAGTATAAATCACAAGTAAATTTGAGGGTTTTTTTCCTTATAAAAATACCTTGTGTAAGTATTTCATATTATTTATCAAATACAGGGCTATCTTTTTTTACTGTCAAGTCAGGCAGTGTGATTGACATCCTTTTATGAAAGACCAGGAACCTGGTGACTATGCATAGGGAAAGAACAGCACTACAGATTGGCCCAGGTTAAAAAAATTAGGCTGTTCTCTAATGTAGTTAAGTGGTAGCAGATAAACCTACTACTTGCTCTTCGCCAGGAAGGATACATTTCTGTAATTTGCCCACCTAAGTATCTTTAAAATATTAACATATAGAATATAAATTTTTACTATTTAATAAATTTCTCACTAGTTTTTGTTAATGTGAAAATTAATGCCCTATAATGATCTGTTTATTTGACCAATATTTACTGAAAGAAAATTATGTAGAAGATTCTCTATTAGTCACAAAGTATTCTTATGTTGCAATAGAAGATACAGAGAGTAATTAACTAAATATGACAATTGCCACTATGAAAGAATTTAATAAGTATTGCAAAACACAAGTATAGTTACTGATAACTAGCATTCATTGAGTGGCTGCTATGTGTCAGAAACTATTATGTAGTTGGGCATCATACAACATAATCCTCCCATTTTATAGATAAGAAAACCAAAACTATTATGCTACATAATTTGCCTAAGGATCCTATTAATTCTGCTTGGGGGTCTTGGATAAAACTTCACAGAGGTGGTGACATTAGAAATGACCCTGAGTGCTCAATATTTTTGAAGGTAAACAGAAAGGAAAATAAATCCAGGGAGAGTGAATAACATCAATGGAGTCATGGAGAATGAATTTCCATGATGTATTTATCCAACAGAATAGACTTATGTTAAAGGGGCTTGGGGGAATTGGTAGTAACATAGGTAGAAATCTAATAGCATTGGTCCAAAGATGAAGGCTTGCAAGTCAGAGTGAGAGATATGGGATCTAACTTGTAGATAAAGCAAAAACAAATTTTAAGCAGGGAAGTTCCCTGATGATAGCCAAGAGAATGGATATATTTATATATAATTTTCTTCTATGTGTTTTTATTTTAAAATTATAAAATATTTACTTCTAAAAGATATATTAACAAAATGAGTTACATATTTTATATCAACTGCATATTACTATATATTTCAAAAAATGGAATAATTCTTTACATTTTTCCATATCTTCTTAACCTCTGCCATCCATATAAGAATATATTATAGAGCCTTCAAATATATAGAAACTTCATTGCTCATAGATTTACCTATGTAATGTTATGCTCTAAAATTGCATTCTGTTACCCCTTACCATGAACTTTCCCATTCTTCATGGACATCTGGGTATTCTGGGATAACACATATGTAAAAGAAATTCTTACAAATTAAATTGCTAGCTTAAAAGTTGGAAAATGTTAAATGTAGGTAGATACTATCGATTTACACTTAAACTAAAAATTGTTTGCATTGCGATTAGCAATATACCAGTTTTCTTATTCCGGTGTATTCTCACCCACGTAACTATCAATCTTTTAACCTTCTCCCAAGTGGTTAGGTGATGTATGTGGTATCACAATTTTGTATTTTTTCAATGTCCCTCCCATTATTAATAGTGTCTTTGCCATACAGAAAATTCAACTCTAATACTCTACCTCAATATGAAATATCTGCTGCTATATTTTATTCTAGCTCACTCTTAGATATATTTAGACTGAACATACATATGAAATGTATTATGATTACTGTAAGATGAATATTTATGGTATTTTCCAATGGATACCAAATTATATTAAAGCTATTTTTTTGAATAACTAATTATATTTCTACAGCTTGGAACACAAGTTTATAATATATCAAACATTCATATATGCACAATTTATATCTAAATTGTAGATATCTAATCTGTTTATCAGTCTGTTTATTATAATAATATCATACTTTAGTCATTGTAGTTTGTTTCATATCTACTATAGCGGTGGTATTTAAATTTTTATTAGCTACTTTCCAACATTTATTCTACCATATGAGGTACAGAAATAATTTGCCAAGGGTTTCCAGTATTTTATTGGACTATTAACCAAAATTTTCAGCTGGAAATGTTCATTTGAACCTTGTAAGGCATTCTTAAGTGCCAGCTTACAATTATTTTACATAGTTTGTCATTTTATTTTGTTTTATAGTTTTGTTGATATTGTGGATAACTTATTTTTATTATATTTTAATTTGTTATTACTAGAATTTAGGAAAGATATTAATCCCTGTATCTATATGTGGGCAAATCTCTGAAGTATTAGTTCTATTCCAGTTAATTTGATTTTCTGTATTCAAATTAAGTTGCCTTAAAATAATGCTATTTTTGTGACTACATATCCAATAATCACATTGCCAGTAGTACTATTTCCTTTATTTTCCTTGACTTATTTCATGAGTTGAAATATTAGGACAATGCTGGATAATATATAAAAGCTTTGCTCCTAGCTTAGTAATGCTTGAAGTATTTTATTCCAAAATATATTTGGTGATATCATCCAATACATTTTATCAGTCAAGGAATTTATTGAAACTAACATTTATTACTTGTTGTCATCACTGTTGTTTTATTTTTTCAAAAATAACAGTATATTTCAAAATCTGTTAGGACTCAGTACTAACACACTCTGTGCCACACCTTTTTGCAGAAAATAACTTTACCATGATTCCAATGTATTATACAATTAGCTTATGGCATATATTACTATATAGATAATAGCTAAAATTATTACTTATCACAATTTTATAATTTCATTTAAATTTTTTGAGCTTATCACTACATAATTTCACATATTATTATGATAACAAAATATCACAATACAGTCTTACAAAAATCTTCTGGGGCTCTTGCTGTTTATAAACTTGTGTCTTTGTTTTAATACAGCCTCCTATGTACATCTCATGCAGCAAAAACCACAATCATCAGGCTTTATTTGGCATGGTAAAGAGTTTTTGATTGAAACATTACCATTCATTAAAGTGCCAACAAATACAATTTTACACCAGCAAATAATATACAATATTTCTTCTTGATCAGTCATTGGAATTTGAGCTCCAGTATCAATTTTGGAATTTTTATTACTTGCTTTTCCTAATGCTTCATTTTTATCAAAAATATTTTTAAAGCAAATTGAAATAGAGGTACATGGAAGACTCATCAGTCAGTGGAGGATGGGTGCAGCCTCTGAGAAGATTGAGAAGATTACAATATGCACAGTGTAATGAGAACACAGTCGGTTACGTTCATACCAATTCTCATTATAATCTTTGTCACTGCAATGGATTCACGGTGTATCATTTTCCATCCTTGTTATATTCTTTGTTAGAAAAATGAGACATCATTCCTGCCATCTGCCTTTCTTCCTCACACCCCTCCCTCACACTTCATTGTATCTTTCACAGATTGAATGAGAGGAATACATTGTGTAGCTCATACAAAGTCCATGGAATAGTTTTGACAAATAACAGAACAAAGTCCCAGATCATGAATCTACAGTTCATATAATGGAATTATAAAACAAAATAAGATAATTATCAATATACTGCTATGAAATTAAAGTTTTTACAAATGTATCCCTTCTATAAATGACATAAGTAAGCAAATGTGTAAAAGATACTGTAGTAGCTTGGAATAGGAATATTGTGAATGTAGTTAATAAATCATTCAGTTCCTATGCTCTTTCCTCAGCTCCCCTTTATCCAGTGGGTCATATATACAAGTGGTCTGATAAAGAATTGTGTTTATTTATATGCATATTTTGTGTTTTTTTATTTTTATTGTTGTTATCATAAAGACTTTTTCTTTTGTTATTTTAATGGAATTAGGTGGTACAAGTTGAATTCTGTTACTTATACAGATATTGAATAGTGGTGAAGTCTGGCCTTTGGTACCCATCACTGAAAGAATGCACATTGTACCCCTAGATAATTTTTCAGCCCTCACCCCCTCCCACTCTCCCTTTATGTGAGTTTCCAGTGTCCACTGTGCCAATCTGTATGTCCTTGTGTCGCCACAGTTTTGCTCCTGCTTATAAGTGAGAACATGTGGCATTTTTCTGTTCCTGAGTTACGTCACTTAGGACAACGGCCTCTAGTTCCATCCAAGTTGCTACAAAAGACATTATTTCATTCTTTCTTATGCTATTTAGTAGTACTCCATGATATGTGTGCGTGTGTGTGTGTGTGTGTGTATAAAATCTCCACATTTCTTTATACACTTAATAATTGATGGGCACTAAGGTTGATTCCATATCTTTGTGATTGTGAATTGTGCTGCAATAAATATACAAATTCAGGTGACTTTTTGATATAATGATTTTTTTTTCCTTTGAGGAGATACCAAGTGGTGGCATTATATTTTACAGCAGTTTCAGGATCACAGCAAAACTGAGCATAAAGTACAGAGAGTTCTCTCATACACGCCCTCCCCCCACACTTGTAGAGTCTCTCCCACCAATACACCCCACCTGCGTGGCACACTTGTTACAATCGATGAACCTATATTGAAACATCATAATCACCCAAAGTCCATGGTTTACATTAGCATTCACTCTTGGTGTTATACATTCTGTGGGTTTATACAAATGTATAATTACATATAGATTATGGTTTTGAATCTAACTCAGCAAATTTCTACTCTTATAAATATATGCTAGCCTCTCAGATACTTTGTGAACTGATTATAATTTCTTACTGATTACTTCATCTATAAAAAATGAGTGTACATGAGGGTTATGGTTTTACTCTTTTGAAAATCACTTTTTCACAAACACCAAATTTGTCAGGGACTATGTTCTTCTACCTAAGGCCATATTTTCTGTCAGGCAGTCCTACACCACTCAGACCTCAAGAAGTCTGGGTAAACACTTCACCCTTGCTCTGGGTTTATACTGAGTTGATAGACTTAATCCCAAACATTTCTAAAGAACCTATTCATAAGGCATTGGAAAAGATTTATATGCCATAGATCCTACCCATGGGAAACTTGAAATCTTAAGAGGAGCAAAGATGTTTAAAGTATAGCTTATTTTTAGACAACTCAATATTGTGATAAACACGCATAAAAATATTATAGTAATTTGGAGCTATGCAAATACATGCTACTGCTCTGGGAATAAGTGCTAACTGCCCCCCCAGATCAACCACCATGTTCCCACTGGTGCCTCACTTCTCCCCAGCTTCCTCCAGTCAATAATTGAACAGACTGAGCATATGCAGGTCCATTCCTGCATGATATAGGAATCCTCTAACGGGCAACTTTGGTTCAAAGACTCCCTAGAAGAAGCCTGACCAAAACTTTCTTTGGAATGGTGCCACAGCCTAAAACTTCCTACCCATTTTTTCTTCCCTCCTCCCACTTCCTTGGACGTGTATCAGACCTGAAATATGATCTGAAGGCTCTCCCTGCCCATTTATCTTTCACAGGCATTTCCTCAGCAAGTCTTCTGCATATCTCATCATGTCTCGACTCTGCTTCTTGGAGTACATACATTGAAAGGAAAGTGAGATCAAATTTTCCTTGACTTAAAAGGCTTTGTTTCTACCACTACATTATCATGCCTTCCTCAAAAGGAGGTACTGTTATCATATGATCTCATTAAATATTTCTGAAGAAAAGAAGCTGCTATTAAACGGAGAAAAACGATAACTTCGCGTTGGCTTAGTCTGATCGATGTCAATGAAATTCTGATTTCATGAGTAATTTCTAAGATAAACAGGTGTCAGCCATCAGGTGAAGACAGCAGCAGAGCTCCTGCTCTGATGTGGAATTCTGAGACTATGATACTGTCTTGTTCAACCATAAAGTTGACTGCTATGGTCTGAATGTGTGAGTCCCTCTAAAATCCATGTTGAAACCTAGTCATTTCGGTGATATTAAGACATAGGGCCTTTAGAAGGTGATTAGGTTATGAGAGCTGTCCCCTCATGAAGGAGATCAGTGCCCTAATAAAAACAATTGCAGGGAGCTGCCTTGAACCTTCCGGCATGTGGGGACCCAGCAGGAGGGGCCATCTTTGAAGCAGAGCAAGCCCTCCCAGACACTGAGTATGTTGGCACCTTGATCTTGGACTTCCAACCTCCAGAACTATAATAAATAAATTTATACTCTTTAAAAATTACCCAATCTAAGGTATTTTGTTATAACACTGAGAACACACTAAAATATTGACCATTTTAAGGTATTTAGTTGTGGTTCTGAATAGTTTGCTCTCTTTGTACCCTCCTTCCACATACTCCAAGTTCAAGGGCCATCCAAGAGTAAAATCAAAGTAGGGAATAACAACAACTTTCACTTGATTGTTGAAAAGAGAAAAGGCTGGATTGGCAAAGAATTGCAGAGACCAAGTCAAGGCACAGAGAGGAAAAACAGTGCAGAAAATGTCAACAGTTCTGGCACCAATCACTGAAAATATGCCAGCAGCTCAAGGTCATCTCTAACTAGCAATGATATAACTGTAATAGACCGTTTAGGTAAAGGAACCAGCATAGCAGCGAATACAGCCATTACCACACATTTTCAGATCTCAAAGGAAAAAGTGCTTATACCACAATTACTACAATTTTTTTCACAATAACATTATTTTTTCTTTTTGAATGTCATTTTTTCCTAACTTAACCAGCTGAAATTCCTCTTTGAAATATTCTATTAGTAAATGTTTTAAAATAAAGGTTATTAAATGGTGAATCTATATAGTCTATCATAAATATATTAATAGAACATTTCTCCAAATAAGATTTTCCCCTAGAGTAAAATATGTATTATTATCTTTTTAAAATCAACAAGACTAGTGGTATGAAAAGTGATTATACTGGAAACAGGAAAGACATAACTTGACTTGTGGGACACCGATGTAATTGTACCAAGAAACCCTGCAGAGACTGAATGATAACGTTTTAAAAAATGAAAGAGAGCCAGGAGACTAGAATGTACTTTCAAGCCGGCAGTCTAGAAATAGCCCCTCATGTCCTCTTTAGATATTTGTCAAGCACCTACACTTAGTTCTGGGAAAACAAGCAATAGTAGTTTGGACTTAATGAGTACTTAAGCTTAGATACTGCTAGTGTGTGAAGCTAAGCTTTACCTCCCTTGACACATGTTTTCATACCAGGATTTTGGTAAGGGCTTAGGCCATTCATTACCTGGTTGAAAGGAGATTGGGACTCTGGATCCTGGGGTCTTTAAAGGTCAAGACATGTCAAACAGATTGGTGAGGGCCACAGTCCAGATAGCTAGTAAGAACAACCAGGGACACTGAGAAGGAGGAAAATAGAAGACTGGAGATAATTGATTGTATATGCAAACCTAAAGAGCTGGAAAACTTTAGGGAAATTGTGTTAGACGATTTTGCTTTAAAATACTGACCTTGAGTTAAAATGAAGCTATGTCAGCAGGAGTCAGGGCATTAGGGGCAACAGAATAAGTAAGCTCGAAGAGGCCAGGGCAGCCCAGGCTTCTCTCAGCATCATCATTGCTTCCACAATGAAACCCTGGGCTTGTCTACAGGACAATCCCTGCCCTCCAGCACTTACTTACTCGCATTCTGTCTTGCCAGACAGACAAAACACAAAATATGCAGTAAAAAAGACTGAGTCATGAAAAAGCATAGAATCCCTGAAATGATTCAAAAGTTGCAGAAAATAAAGATATCCAGAAAGTAGAAAATTACAGAAGGAATTTTAAAGTACAGACAGAGAAGATACTTCTGTAAAAACACATTTGTCCAAAATCATAATTACTTCTTATTTCCTTCATCAGTGTTTTTTTCACAAGATTAATATTACCCTGCTGAAGAAAATGTGAACATTTAAGTTTCACCCATTCCACCTACTCTTTTTATTATGGTATGAGACTCGCTCATTTTATCCACTTACCATTTCTCTTGTTTGTCCATCATTACTACAAAAAGAATCTATGCCATTACAAATTGAATAAAGGTTATTGAAGTCATAAATTTCTCGCAGCACTTAGCACATGCTTTGCAAATGAAGACATAAAGTTATCTGAATTTTACATTCCTTATTTGGTAAATCAAATATTAGATTTTACATTTGGAGCTCTGGAATTTGGAATATTGATAATTCTGATGCTCTATGCTCAGTTTCTCAATTGTTCACTTCTAAAATAATATAAATATTTCCCATTTTCATTTTCCATCCTCATAGGTGTGTTTTTAGAACTAATGAGATAACATTTATAATCTGAGGGAGTAGATGACTTTCTTTCTCAAGACATTAGTGTGCAATTTAGTGCTTATGAAGAAGCAATTTACTGAATGGCACCCTAGTGGTATAAGAAATATTTCAAGGACTATTCCATTTCGGGAAAGTGAAAAATTGGTAGATTTTGCATAGCAGAGCTTTACAATACTTGTAGGTTAAAAAGTGTTAAGTGATTTAAAAAATCAAAATTAATCAGTGTATCCTGTGTCACATAGTTCTTAATTTTATACTTTCCTAGTTTTCATTTCTTTTTCTAAAGACAAACATTTTCTTCTACTTAATTCATAATTTTTCCTTGTCAATTTCATCTTTCTCATGCATTTTCTTTCATTATCTTTTGAAAAATGTCAATATTTAAGTTTTATATTTAATCCATTCTTATTATTTTAATCTTTTTACTTCATTTGATCCATTTACCATTTCTCTCAAATGCCCACTATTACTATAAAATGCAATCATATGCGTCATCACTTTAAAATATTCAATATGATAAAAACACTTTAAATACAGGAATATGGCTTAAACTTATATTATATATTGATAATGTTTGAAAACCAGAAGCAGTAAATTTTCTCAATGTAAATAAGCATGATGACAAATGCTTTCTTGTGCCACAGATACCCTGGGACATTTAGGATTTATGTTGTGATTATTTTATTTACTGACAATCTTCTTAAAATTTGTTTTATTTTAATTTTTTATATATCCAACATATCTGAAAACTTAATTTTAAAGAGAAAAATTAGGAAAGAAAAAAAGTCCAAGCATTTTTTAAGTTGCATAATCATAATAAGGAAAAGAACTGTACTAGCTCAACTATAGGGTGGCACATGAATAGGCTGAAAGAAATAATATGATTCTCAAGTAATTTTAATAATTAAAATATAAAAGTTATCAGAAGGGGTGCCATTACATGAAATTTGGGAGCAATAAAGAAAATACTTTCTTCTTTGAAAACTAGAAATAAAAAATGGAATGTTTGATAATCCACTCATGAATTGACAGGAACTTGGATTGTTTCCACGTTCCAGTGAATTGTGTTGCCATAAACATTCGTGTGCAGATGTCTTTATTATAGAATGTCTTGCATACAATGGAATATTACTCAATTATAAGAAATGACAGTGATCTAACACCATTTATATTTTCCTGGATTGAGTTTGAGCCCATTATCCGAAGTGAGGTGACACAAGATTGGAAGAATGGGCTCCACTTGTACTCGCCATCAAATTGGTACTGACTGATTAACACTATGGTGCTCAAATGGTGGTGGTGTTCACCAGGGTTTCAGGGGTTGGGGGTACAGATTCACAACTGAGGATGTGTTGAGCACTGTGGAGGGGAGGGGCATAGCGCTAACCTTTGCTGGGGGGAGGCAAAGATATAAAATGTTTGTATAATAATGTTTGTATATAAAATGCAACCAAAATGTTTGTAATCTCATATTTTCCTAGAAAAAATATTTTTTTTTAAAAAATGGAATGTTTGAATTTAAGAAGAGAAAATTATTGACAACACTAATCTATATAAGTATATTAACATAATAAAATATTTGGGCAGTGGATTAAAGCTTGATAAATTCTGAATTTCTAGAAAGTCAAAATTAAGGAATAAAGCATCAAAATTAGACACATCTCAGAAGGTCCACCAGTACCTCCAAGTTTTTTTGGTGTTTTGTGTTTTTCACCAAACACAGCTTCACTGCTGAGTGGGTTAACGCTCAACAGAGGATGTGCAACTCTAGGCTACCAATTCAGAGATAAAGAAGAGACCATCATTCAATTTCTTCAAGGCTGGAATAAGGCCTTATGTTTTCTCTAGCTCCATAAATGCCTTCAGAAAGAATTGTTTACACAGTCCTGAGTGACTGGATGGAAGGATGCCTCATTCTACCATTAACCTTGTAGGGAAGTAACAACTTTCTTTAAAGTTATCCACTGTTTCCCTCAAATTCACAGAATAGATTTACTTTAGCATGTATTCCTGACTTCTAAATTGTGCTCCTATGTTTCTTAGATTGAAATTAGAGCCTAGTTTACTGTTTTTAAAATAAGCCAAATCAATTTGATACATATAAATGTTTCAACTCTTCCACACATTTTGCAAGCAATGTGGACCTGGCTAATGTTCTTATGAAGACTTTTAAACCAATGAAATAAGAAGGGGAATTACCAACTTTGAATGAATATGAAACTCATATGCCTATTTTCTGGCTAGTTGTCTAAATGTTTTATTATTCTCTTACTGAGGTATCCTTTATCCACAGAAGGCAGCAAAGCACAATAGTTAAGATTGCAGGCTTTGGACTCAATACTCTACCACTAAATAACTACCCTATAAAATCTCAGCTTACTCATGGATAAAATGTATCTGATAATAGCTTCTATTCCATGAATGCATTGTGATGATTAAATGAGATAATAAAGATAAAGCATTTTGCTTAGAACATAGTAAGTGCTTACAAAAATAACTGGTAGTTGTAACTATTCATCGGTTGTATTTGAGACAGCAGATTAGAACATACATAATTTAATAATTAAAAGATAAACTTTTCTTCTTCTGGAATGAAATGTTACTATTTAAAACATGGACTTATATTTTTATTATGTTTAGATTCTCTGCGTCCACATCTTGTATCCATTCCCCATTTCACTTTTCATGTTTTTTTGTTGTTTTTTTAATCTTTTGGGGCCAAAAAAAATTTCATTAAATTCACTTATTTTTTAATGTAATCATTCATTGTTGTAACCAACTTTATCTCAAAATGGATTCATAGCATTTTATAATTAGAACACACACAAAAAAAAGTGTTTAGATATAAAATGATTTATTAAGTATAAAAATCAGAACTGCAATTCCTAAAGTGTTAATTTCTTTTCCTTTGATTCTGGTTGAAGAGATGATAAATTACTGGCTTCTTCTCCACTAGAAGTTTTCTTATTTTTTAAACCTAATCAGTAATGAGCTGAGCTCATGTAAAACAATGTAAAGAAAAAAACCCAGGCTACATTGGTGGGACACTCTATACAGAAAAAAAGCAACTATGCTGACATTCTGTAATTGATACATATGCTTGAAAGATTAAAAAATAATCACAAAGAGGATCGCATTTTTCATGACTTTCCATTTTATAGTCTGCATGATTGTGTGCATGACTTTCAGGGAACAATGACCATGTCTACTTAATTTTTTAAAAAGTAATTTAAGAGAAAAACCTTCAGGCTTCACTCAGTAGGCTTTCCTTCTAAAATAGCTGGCCATTGTTGGTTTCATGCAGTTAACTAAATTAACTAATGATTTTAGCAGTAATTATAGCTGCAGCTTTTATCTTTCTGACTTCTGCCTGGTTTTGTCTCTGCTTTCACTCCTCTAGATCTATAGACAATTCTGACTGTGATATGTGACTGGTAAAGGTATAGTATATGTTGCCCTCTAGTGATGCATGTGAACATAGGTAAAGTCACGTAGACTTTCTCTGCTATTCAAATCTGTATATAGACTTCTGTCATCATGCAGAAGCTATACACTATTTTCCATTATGTCATTGTTTAAGTCTTTAATAGCTTCAGTATTTTCATTTTAGTTTATTATTACACAAGTCCAACCCAATCTCTCTTCTCTATACATTGTAAAAGACGAACAAAAAACACAAGAAAACATTATGATAAACGAAATATTCTCAAATGAGAAAAAGAAATATTTTCCTTCTTTCAGTTATTTCTAATTACATTTTCATGGAGTGTTTTAACCAGAGAAGTCATTAACCTAAATACATGGTCTATTAAAAGTTAATCACTTTTCCTACGTTAGTATTTCGTAAATAAAAGAAGTGACAATTAGAATTGAATACATCATGAAAAGCTCTAAAATAATGTATACTGATGGTGTATACATACTTCCTCTAGCAGAATTGCCTCAGATGCTTGCTTATAAGCATCCTTGTCCAAAAATTTGAATCAGAATATATGGAACTGTTGCCAAAGGAAGTTGAATTTTTATTTGATTCCCAAGTAATTCTTGACCATTTCAAATACTGCCTTGTTCTGGGACTTTCCCTATCCTTGTCATACCATTTTACATTTCCCTTTGCTAGATTAATCTTTTCTATCTATATATCATAGTTTTTCATGTAGGGCCTTCAAGCAAAAATACTTCTAACACATGATTTTATCTCCTTTCATGATTTTTTATTAGCAACATTGTCTCTTATGATTTTATCTTAACTTGATTTTATGTAATGGTTTAAGCCCTACCTTAGGAAGTTTCTCTTCAAAGCAATTAGATTTCTAAAGAAATAGGAGGGCTAACTTTCAGTATATCACATTTTTTTTAAGTTTTACAAAGGTTAAAATATTAGTAAATATATTTCAACTTCCTAATATTTAAAGTATTTCCTATATTTAAAGTATACTATCATTTATGAATATTTTCATATTGATTCTTTTACTAAACTGCTACAACAGAGTTTTTAGATATTATTATCATGCTTCCTATTTAAAGGAGAATAATTATGACAATAACATTTAGAAGATTAGAATTAGTGACTCAGCAAGTACATGAGAGAAACAGTATTTGTATCAAGGAAGAACATATTACCATATTGAGCTATCTAAGACAATATTGGAAAAGATATTTAAAAATCATGACCATCTCTTGTATTGGCACTGGGAAATGAGAAATGCAAAATATATCCAAGTAACATTTCATTAAAAATTATATTTGTTTCAGTATTTAATTTTTATTATTGATAAATAATTTTGAGAAATATCATTGACAAAGTTGCTGACCTACAGAAATCAGAGTCCAGTGAAGATTTGCTTGCCATTTAAATTAGGAATAAAATCTTTTATATAGCAAAAATCTTGACAAAAATCAGAGCCAGAATGAAATACTATATTTGGAAGTTGTTAAGGAAAAATAAAAAAGAAAAAATGAGTCAAACTCCCTATAGCTTTTTTACTGGTTTTTTCCTGATGTTTTTAAACTGTCGTCTATTTTAGAATAATGTAGTAAGAGAAAACATTTTTAAAGGGAATCTAAAATCTAACTTGAAATTTCCATCTGGTCCATGAGGACTTATAAACTACTGAAGAAATTTTGTGACTGAATAAGCTTGACAAGTTCTTCCTGAGACGAGGTTCCATCTACTGATGTCAAAACAAACAAGACATTTATGCCATTTGTAAGCAACCAATGAATTCGATGAAAACCAAATCATTTATATTGGAAACCTGTAGATCAATAACCATAGCTAATAGTATTAATTTTTTTTCTCACACTTTGCTCATGCCAAAAAAAACAAAACAAAATAAAACAAAAATTAAAAAACAAACAAACAAAAAGCCTAGCAAAAACAATCCTCATGACAAACCCCAACAAGACAGTTTGGTTAGCACCACCTACCTTTCTCATTGTCTGCCCTTCTGCTCCTGAAAGGCTAGTTCACTTTCTACTGTTCTCTTTCATTCCCTCACATTGTAACTATCACACACTGAGGACCTGCTGAGAACTTTGGATAACTCTCTAGCAGTTATCCAAGCAGCAAGGCTTATTGGCCTCCTGTCCTTAAAGATTTTTCAACCTGGGAAGAGGAATGACAATAAAGAGCTAACTGTGATCCAAAACAAAAAAACCTGAAGGCAATAGAATAGAGGAAAGAATATTTTGTTTGTCTGTTTGAAGAGGGGTATATCATATTTTGTTAAGATGATTAGGGATGATTCCATGAAAAAGATAACAATTGAAATGAACTGAAAAGGAAAAGTTGGATATTGACAAGTGGAGCTATAGAGAGGCTTTTCAGGATGTTCTCAAGAAGCAACATCAGTGAACTTGCCAAGTCAGCAATATGTGGACTGTGTTCAGGAGAAAGTATTTTAGTTTGTTCCCTTTGTTAGTGGTTTCCTTTTATCTGATGTCTTAATCCATTTGTGCTACTATAACAGAATATCTAAGACTAAGTAATTAATACAAAACAAATTTCTCTCTCCCAGTTCTGGAGTCTGGGATGTCTAAGATCAAGGGACTGTCAGGTTATTTGTCTAAGATGCATCCTTCAGAGGGATAATATGTCTTCACATGATGGAAAGTAGCGTGCAAAAGGGACAAAATTCCTCCATTAAGTCCTTTAAAAACAGCATTAATTAATTAAGGGGGCAAAGCCCTATGACCTAAACACCTCCCAAAAGTCCCCACCTCCCAACACTGTTGCATTAAGGATAAAGTTTACAACACATGAATTTTGTGGGACATATTCAGACCAAAGCATCTGATATCCGGGAGTTGTATTGTCTCCTGGTTTTCCCATTTTCCTAACTCCTTCTCAGTATAAATTTGTTACTCTTCTTTTTCTTCTTTAATATTGGAGCTCCCCAGAGTTCCATGCTGCTTATATGCCCAGTATATATAATCTCCATTCATGATTTCAATCTATGGCTTCACTATCTATATGATTATACTTACCAAATACAAATTTTTAAAAACCCCCAAAATATCCAGAATAGGTGCTATGGTATGCTGCTCAGATTCCTCTTTGAAAACTGAGGGGCTCATTCACCTAGCTGTTTGGATTGTTGTAGCTGTCAACTAAGTTCTTTCCAGAAATTATATTCATTAGGAAAAAAAAAAAAAGCTGCTTTGTTCAAGATGGCACCCCTCCCTGGGGAAGCTGCATCCAATAACTGTTAAAATAGAGGAGTACAAAGTTCTATCCTTATTTTTATCAATGTGGACAATTCTGAAGGGTCAGCTTAGATCCCGAACTTTCTTGAGATGGAAAATGTTTTTCAGTTCAACTTCTCTGGTTGCACAATTGTACTTCTTCCAATCCCACAGTAAATGTTCATACAAAGAACATTTTCCAATAATCCTTATGCACGCAAAACTTCATCTCAGAGTCCACTTTGGAGAGAATATGACCTTACACAATACTCAATTGTACTAGACCTCCTCCTACTTTGATAACATAAAGGCTTTTCAAAGTCAAGATACTCAAAATTAAGCTCATTATCTTTTTTCCTCAAAACATTTTTATCCACTTATGTTTTATTTGGGAATATTATGTACTATCCATCCCAGTGGTGCCTTCCTTATCTATACCCTTGTTTTATTTTTGGTTTTGTTTTTGTTGTTGTTGTTGTTATTGTTGTTCTTTTTTGTTAAAAAAATACTTCATTCCCAATCTGAAAAGGGCAGCCCTATGTACAGGTCCTAGATAACCGAGTTAATAATACTTTAGGGGAAAAAAATGAAAAGATATTAGCATGGCAGGAGTGTAAAAAAATGGGGATAGAGGCACGTGCTTGGAGAGGTAGGTAGACAACTTGTGCAAGGTTCGCATGTCATGGAAAAAGTATAATTGTATTTCACAGGCAGTATTAAACAATTAAAGCATTTTTAATTAGATTGGCTTCTATTTTATTAAGGTGAGGTTTGTTTTCGATATTAAAAACTCTGTGAACATGAATGGCTGAAGAGAAAAGAAAATAGCATTTCAGGTTAAAGAAATGACATGAGTAAAATAACTAAGATAAAAGCTCTATTGAGAAAAACAGCAATGCTATTTACTTGACTGAACTACAGAGTGTGAGCCAAGGTAGAAAACAGGGGGCTGGCATGCAGGACCTGCACAAATAAATCTATGGAGCTAAAATTAGTCCTTTGCTCTGCCTTTGCTCTGTATACAGAACAAAGCATGGGTGGCAGCAAATCTGTTTAAAATGTGGTTTACTGAATATGTTGGGCCCACTGTTGAGACCTACTGCTTGTAAAAAATTCCTTTTAAATATTACAGCTGTTGACAATGTACCTGTCACCCCAAATCTCTGATGGAGATGTATGTACAAGGATATTAATGCTGTTTTCATACCTGCTAACACAACATCCATTCTGCAGCCCATCGATCAAGGAGTAATTTTGACTTTCAAATCTTATTACTTAAGAAGTACATTTCATAAGGCTACAGCTACCATAGATAGCGATTGCTCTGATGGGTCTGGGCAAAGTAAATTGAAAATCTTCTGGGAAAGATTCACCATTTTAGATGCCATTAAGAATGTTTGTAATTCATGGGAGGACATCAAAATATCAACATTAAGAGGAGCTTAGAAGATTCTGGTACCATTTCTCATGAATTTGAGGGGCTCAAGATTTCAGTGGAGGAAGTAAATGCAGACATGGTAGAAATAGCAAGAGAACTAGAATTAAAAGTGGACCTTGAAGATGTGACTGAATTGCTACAATCTCATGATAAAACTTGAATGGATGAAGAGTTGCTTCTTATGGATGAACAAAGAAAGTGGCTTTTCTTAAAGATTGTATACACTCCTAGTGAAGATACTATGAACATTATTGAAATGACAATGCAGGATTTAGAATATTACATAAACTTAGTTGATAAAGCAGTGGCTGGGTTTGAGAAGATTGACTCCAATTTTGAGAGAAATTCTACTGTGGGTAAAATGCCATCAAATAATATCACATGCTACAGAGAAATCTTTTGTAAAAGGAATAGTCAATCGATGAGGCATAATTCATTTTTGTCTTTTCAAGAATTTGCCACATCCACACCAACCTTCAGCAACCACCACTCTGATCAGTCACCAATCATCAACGTTGAGATAAAACCTTCCACTAGAAAAAAGATTACAACTCACTAAAGGCTCAGATGATTGATAGCAATTTTTACCAATGAAGGACTTCTTATGAATGGTATGTACAATGTTTTTGTTTTCATTTTCTTTTTGACACGATGCTATTGCATACTTAATAGACTACAGTACAGAGTAAACATAACTTTTATATACACTAGGAAGACAAAAAATCTGTGTGACTCACTTTATTGCAAAACCACTTTACTCTTGTGGTCTGAGTCTGAACCTACAATGTCTCCCAGGTATGACTATATATAAATTCAGGGAAAAAATAATTCCCATTAGAGATTCTCCTTCTGTTATAATTAAAATCTAGGGAGTAAGAATGGAAATAGTACTATCGTGAAAATAGGAGGTCTAGGATCTACTGCAATATCTATATTTGCATATACTCTCCACATTCTGTGTCATAATTTGTGGAAAGTAGAAGATTTATAAAATGATATTTGAAAGTCCCTTCCAGTTCTATGAATTTACTATTTGCCATTGCTGCACATCTAGGTAATATGCTGTTGAATCCTTACCTATAGGCACTCTGAACATTTCCCTAAGTATCTTTGACTTTTCTATAGTATGGTATTTTTCTAAAGTAACATCTGAGACAATTTTAACAAACTCCATTAAGCAAACTGTGGGTAGTGTAAGACAGAAATCATAATAATCATGAAACCAATGTAATTTTACACATTGAATACATAAGGTCACAAAGCCAACCACTTTGCACATATCATATACTATCTAACTTTCTTATTATTTGCGAGGTTTTATGATTCCCATTTTACCCTCAAGGAAACTGAGAGTAAGAGTTAGATAACTGCTCAGAGTGCCACTTGCTGGTAATTTTAACAGCAGGTTAATGTATACTCACTATGCCCAAAGCCATCCCTATTATACTAGACCAGAGTAAAGTTTGTTTGTTTGTTTCTTTGTTTTGGGGGGTTGTGCATGTGTGTTTGTGTGTATATGTGTGTCATAGGAGTGATAGAACTTTGTTTTCCCAGTATAGAGTTTTATTTTTTTATTTTATTTTCATCTATTCACTTATTTATTTTCATTTTTTTCAAGGTATGTTTATTTTATTTATTTTTAATTTCAGCACATTATGGGGGTACAAATGTTAAGGTTATGTATATTGCCATTGCTCCCCCTCCCCCCTTGGGTCAGAGCTTCAAGTGTGTCCATCCCCTAGATGGTGCATACCGCGCCCATTACGTTTGTATATACCCATCCCCTCCTCCCCTCTCCCATCTGCCCGACACCTGATGAATGTTATTACTAAATATGCACTTAAGTGTTGATGAGTTAATACCAATTTCATGGTGGGCACATGTGGTGCTTGTTTTTCCATTCTTGAGATACTTCACTCAGTAGAATGGGTTCCAGCTCTATCCAGGAAAATGCAAGGGATGCTATATCACCATTGTTTCTTAAAGCTGAATAGTACTCTATGGTATACATAGACCACATTTTATTAATCCACTCATGTATTGATGGACACCTGGGTTGTTTCCACAACTTTGCAATTGTGAATTGTGCTGCTATAAACATTCGAATGCAGGTGTCTTTTTAATGTCTTTTGTTCTTTTGGGTAGATGCCCAGTAATGGGATTGCTGGATCAAACGGTAGTTCTACTTTTAGCTCTTTGAGGTATCTCCATATTACTTTCCACAGAGCTTGTACTCGTTTGCAGTCCCACCAGCAGTGTATGAGTGTTCCTAACTTTTCATATCCATGTCAACATTTATTGTTTTGGGACTTTTTGATATATAACGTTCTTACTGGAGATAAATGATATCTCATTGTGGTTTTGATTTGCATTTCCCTGATGATTAGAAATGTTGAGCATATTTTCATATGTTTGTTGGCCATCGATCTATCTTCTTTTGAAAAGTTTCTGTTCATGCCCTTTGCTCACTTTTTGATAGAGTTGTTTGATCTTTTCTTGCTGATTTTCCTGAATTCTATATATATTCTAGTTATCAGCCCTTTATTAGATGTGTAACATGAGAATACTTTCTTCCATTCTGTAGGTTGTCTGTTCGCTCTAGTGATAGTTTCTTTAGTTATGTTGATATACACAAATATCATTGTGTTTCAATTTCCTGTAGTATTCAGTAAAGTAACATGATGTACAGGTTTGTAGCCCATGAACAATAGGTTACACCATATAGCCTACGCATATAGTAGACTACACCACCTCGTTTGTGTAAATATACTCTATCATGTTTATATGGTGATGAAATCACCTAACAACACATTTTTTAAAATGCATCCCCATCATTAAGCAACAGGTGACAGTATTTACTTGCCTATATTCTAGATCTTAAGCTTTATGGAGCCTAAATTCATTTGCTTTATTGCTACTCAGTGTCTAAGAGTGATCTTCACAAAAAGTAAATACAGGGCACATATCAACTCAGAGAGTGAATGAATAAAGATCTTATTTAGAATCAATCATTTCTTGGTTGAAAATGAGACAATACATTTCAAGAAATATCTAGAAGAGAGAAACTTTTTCTTATTTCACAATGTAACTTACATACTTTTTCTCTGTGGTCCTATAAATTATTTGTCTACATCTACTTTAGCTCGTGCTGTGCCTGTCTTCCATTTGCCCCTTCCAGAGCCACTATTTGTCCTTCTTTATCTGTTCTGTGCCTGAGAAGGCTGATCACATAGACTTCACTGGTGGACTGTTTCGCTCTCTGGTTTCTGGCTGGGTTCAGCTATGAGAGGCATGAGCTGCAGATCTGGATGGTGCATTAGACTGAAGTCAAAGTGAGTATTTCCCCAGCCCCCATCCTATTGTAAAGTCCTTAATCTTCATTCCATCTGCAAAATTTCTTTAGTCATTTAATGTAATATATTCAGGTTACAAAGGTTAGGGTGTGGACATATTTGGGGCCATTATTTTGCCGACCACAGATTGTATATTAAATATTTTATCATAGTGTAATTTTGAAAATTAATCTGACTTAGTTCAATTTTAATTTTTTACGTTGTGATCTTAATAACTAATTTAGAGAGTCACCTTTAAAGATAATAAGATATGTTCCTATTCTTTTACTTATATTTAACTTTATTCAGCCAAATTTTGAACTAAAATTAACATGATATATTATATTAATATGAAATATTTCCCAATGAATTTGAGTTTCATTCATTATTGAATACCAAGTAAAAAAGTTACCAAATATTTAATGAAAATTATGATGTGCACTCATTAAATAAATATATATCATGTAATTTGATGTAATATAGACAAAATATAACTTTTAGTATTTGTTTCATATTTGATATATGTATATTTTATATTATATAGACCTGCTTTCTGAGAATAAGAAGTAAGCAAAATATCATTTATAAGCAAGTTTGATATTAACTAAGGTGTAAATTGTATCAATCTCTTTGGAAGGTATTTTAGTTCCACAAAGACTTACCCTTCCACTGTCATGATATTGGGCTAATAGTGCTTATTGAAATTCTAAGTAGATTTGTTGAGCACAGAAATGGGCGTAAAGAAAAGTGATTTCTTGTCTCCCAGTATTGCCATTAGCCTCCAAGGGTCTTAGTGCTTCTACCCATAAAAATTAGGGGTCTACATTGTATAAACACTTTAAATTTTCTATGACTATGATCACTTTCAAGTCAGTTCTTTAAAGAATGTCTAGCTACAGATGAAATGAATAAATAGTAATAGAAATTGTTTCCATTACAAGGATAGAAGGAAAAAAGATACACAAGAAGAAAGCTCACAAGTTTAATAAATAAGGAAACCTTATTTCATCTGAATGTGTTGTTTATAGTGCAGTTAATTCCTAGAGACCAAGTCTGCATCTTATACTTTACAGAGATTGCTTAGTTTTACGGTTTGAATTCATGCGATGCTTGCTCTTACCTTTCTATTATTTTTTTCCACATGGGCTACTTTATTGATAAATCAAAAGAAAAAGGATCAAATAGACAAAAACAACAAAGCGTTAAAGTACTCACTTCAGAGTTGTAGCCAATCTAATTAATTTTTCATTTGGTTCTCATGTATTAGACACCAATCAATTTGGGATTATGTTTACAGAGTTATAAAAGAAGAGGAGACTAGGCTCTCAATTTGTTGTCTCGGCTGTCCAAGTTAGTCAGTTAAATGATCCCTGGGGATATTATAAAGTACATGAATAGGTTCTTATAAGTACCTTTTCTTTTAATTACAGCTAAAGTCATCAACACTTCCTGCAGACCTTGACTCTGACAGAGGGGCAAAGTTCTGAAATCAAACAATGAGGCTTTATTTTTCAGGTTTTTTTCTTTGCTTTTTCCATGACATATTTTAGTTAAAATGTCTTTAGAGAACTATTTTAGCATGTGGAGGTTTGCAAGAATTGACTATCACTCAACTAAAGGCGTTTGCAGTCAGATAAAAGGTGATATTAAGATTAATGGCCTCTATCCTGTAAGAATTTGTCACTGGTAGAGATCTACTGAATTACTGCAGAAAATGGAATTATATTAAATAGTGGGAAGGTACACTATATTTCATGGAAATAAAGAACCCAGAAAAAAATGTTATCTTCTGAAACAGAGTCCCTAGAACATAAAGGTGGAACAAAAATAAAATTATAGGTTGATGAAAGTTTGGTGGCCCACCTGTGCAAGATTTGACGTACATCAATATGCTCTGAAACCACTGTTTAAAAAATAATCACTGCACTAGGATCTGGTAGTTTAAGGTAATTGACTTAATATTTAGCAAGCTTTGGAATCATATTTACATTTTCTATACATATCCAGTAAGCCACCAAGTCCCTTCTCGTTAATTCTATTCACACTAATAATGCTTTATTGCTCAGCTCATCTATTGCATGAATTCTAACAACTTTATCTAACTCCAATCAGAATTACTGTAAAACCCAGTGTCCTGTGTCAACACGTCTTTCTATACAACTGTTAAAGTTACTTTAAAAAATATAATCATTCTTTACTCCTATAAATCTTGGCATTTTTATAACTCAGGGAGGAAAAAAATGTCATTTTCTCTGTGAAAATCTTTGAAAACCTCACTCATACCTTCATACTCAAGAAATCGGGAAGTGTCATATAAAAAGTCACTTCAGACCATAGGCTAACAGTAAGTACCAGTAAACATTCAGAATCCTTCTGAAATCCCTGCCCTGACTCTGTCTTTGGCTTAGGAGAACTTCATAGATTTTAGGGTAACACTTCACTGGACTCCTGTGTGCCAGAAATGTTTTGTTGATATAAAGAAAAAGATTCTAGAGGAGAGAAATGGTGAAATGAGTATTTTAATATGTTTTCTGAGGCTCCTCAGACTTTTTTAAAACCCTAAAGCCACTAAACAAAATATCTAGTCCTTCATATGAGATGAATTTTAATAACTTAATGAGTCACAATTTTATTTTCTTAAAAAAATCAGTCAATTCATAGTTGTACTAGAAATAAGAGTACTCTCCTTCTACTAATAAGAACTTTTCTTAATTTTGAGAATTCTTGGAAAAGGAAATAAACTGCCTTATATTATTAATACTACAAAGCCAGATAGATTCACCATTGGAAAAGATAACTTCTGAGGTGCCTTTACAACATTCTGAGATTTTAATTCATTCTGGGGACAATTAGTTGGGCAGGATAGTCTATCTCTAAGCACACAATGACCTGAAATTCATGACTCTTAGGATGCAGTTTGAAAATAGATCAGAGTTGAGTCTTTTCAGAGACTCATTAGAATTCCTTTCATATTATTTTGATTTGGGCTTTATGAGCTTAATTAGTACTCAATTAGGAGTCATGTGAAAGAATTTGTTTTTTATTCCTTACTCTGAAATTCATTACCTCAATGGTTTCTAACTCATATGAGATGGGTGTAGTGGTTTGACTAGAAAGTACATTATAGTTTTAGCTAAGTTTGTGAAAGGATTAAGACAGTTAAAGATATTTCTCTTTTAAATCAAGCTTACTAAGGTATTAATATATGTAATACGGTTCACCTTCTTCAAGTGTAAAGTTCAATGAGTTTGGACAAATGTGTAGCCTTGTACCTACCACAATCAAGATATAGATCCTTCTATTCACCCTACAAAACTCCTCAATACCCTTTGCAATCAATCCTCTACCTCAACCCCAAGCCTCTGTCAATCTGGATCTGATTCCTGTCCCTTTTTTACTTTTGCCTTTTTCAGAATGTGCTAATGGAAACATGCCATATGTAACCTTTTGTGTCTAATTTCTTTAGATTAGCATTAATGATTTTGAGATTTGTACATGTCATTATATGACTCAGTGTTTTGTAACTTCTTTATTTTTGAGAATTACCCATTGTGTGGGTACAACACAATTGAGTCATATAGCAGATGATGGACATTTTGGTTGTTTCCAAGTGCTAAATCATTTCCCAAGGTGACCGTGCTATTTTGCATCCTACCACAATCCTAATTCAGAATTTCCCGAGGTAGATACCATGAATTTTAAAATAAAAACCAAGATGATTCTTGTGTACATGAAAGTGTTGGTTACCAGATCCCCTAACTCCATGCCTGATATTATTTCTCCTAACTATAACTATCAACCTAATTATTATTAAGAAATATTTATTGAATTATTAAGATTACCAATTACCTGCACAAACATGATAACTGCATGACCAAAATAGGCCATTTTTTGTTTCTATATCACTACTGTAACAAATTATCACAAACTTAGTGGCTTAAAAATGACACAAAATTTTATCTCAGAAAGTCCAACACAGGTTTCATGGGCTAACATTAAGGTGTTGACAGGTTTATAGTCCCTCCTTGATTCTCCTGGAGAAAGTCTAATTCCTTACCTGCTCCAGATTCTAGAGGTCGCCCACATTTTTTGGCCCATGATCCTGTTTTCTGCTTTCACACACAGAAATCTTGCATATTTCTGACCATTCTTTCATATTTCATAGTCGCAGTTCCTTCTTACCACAGTTGGCAAAAGTTCTCCCCTTTTAAAAATTCTTGTGTTTAGATGGGCCTTACCTGGAGTCTTCTCTCTCTCTCTCTCTCTCTCTCTCTCTCTCCCCCCCCCTCCCTTAACTTAATCCCATCTGCAAAATACTTTTCTCCATATGAAGTATCATATTCACAAGTTTCAGGGATTAGGATGTGGACATCTTTGGGGAACTATTATTCTGCCTACTATAAACAGAAAAATTCTGTTCAAATTATTAGAAAACATTGGCAATTTTACTTTCTTCCCTGAAGTCTGGACTGACTTTCTATCTCATCAATTTAATAAAAATTGGAATAAATTACATAATGTTTTAGAATTTCTATTTTCTTATCTATAATAAACACAACAAAAAGGTATTTATAATATCAAAAATTGATGTTCATCAGTATGAAATAATCTCAGGAACTTTGGTCACAAGCATACTGGTTTGTTGGGTGTTTACAAACATTAAGAATAGAAATATTTACATGGTTAATGCTATTTTTTTTTCCTGTGTACAAGTGTCATTAAGAAGGGAAGACAGTCAACCGATCAGGCTTGGAGCCATGCAGTGAAGAAATAGCATGCCTGCATCTGGTCCCATTAGTTAAATGCAAATTGGCATTTATTTTAAGACCTAATATATTCCAGGTTAAGAAAAACAGTATACATTTAGCCCCTTTCCTCAAAGCATTTCGAGTGTTAATATATGCTACATAAATAAATTGGTGGATATAACAAAATCTTTTTGTTAAGATGCTTTTAAACATTAAATAATAAAACTAATTGATTTAATTCTCCTTAATTTAAAATATCTTATATTTATATGCATTTAAGAGTGTTTATAAAGGCAGAAAACCTGAGGTTTAAATTTGGAAAATTCAGGTTTTAGTCCTGGGTCTATCATGTATTGAGAGACTTGAGATAAGAATATAGCCCCTCTATATCTCAGTTACCTCATCTATAAAATGTAAATAATGATATCTCCTTCAAGGAGTATAAACAGGGTCAAATGAAAAAATAAGTTAAAACATATTGTAAAAACTAGAATAATCATCATTATCATCAGTATTTTTATAGTATCCACCTCACAGTGTTTAGGTATCATGAAATATATGGTATTATATATAAATCATTCGAGGCTGCAACCTGAAAATGTAAAACTGTGACAATAAATGCCATCGTCATTATCACTGCCAAAATATCTAAAAGCCTGAAATTCCCCCTTCCATTCTAAACATTATCCAACAAATAATTAATAGACAAGCTATGTGCAAACCACAATATAGAAATTTCACTCTTAGATGTGAATCCTAGAGAAACTGTTGAATATCTACATAAGGAAACATAGAACAATGTTCATAGAGGCATTGTTCGTAATTGCAAAAATTTAGAAATAGCTTCTATGGCCACCAAAATAATCTGTAACTTATGTGTGGAATAGTCATTCAATAGAATATTATATGGGATTTAAAATAAAACTAGGGCTGCATGAACAACATGAGTAACTTGAAAAACATATTAATGGGTTAAAAAAAAGATTGCAAATATATATATATACACACATATATATATGTGTGTGTGTATATATATAGTCATCCCTGAGTATCTGTGGAAGTTTAGTTTGAGAACTTCCCAAGGATACCAAAATCCTAAAATACTCAAGTTCTCTTCTAAATAGTGGAGTATTTGCATGTAACCTATGCAATTCCCCGTATACTTTAAATCATCTCTAGATTACTTATAATATCTAATCTAATGTCTACACATCACTTCATTCTCATGGATTCAATGTAGTAATTATTGAGTATAAAATTCAAGTTTTGCCTTTTGGAATTTTGTGAAATATATTTTTTCCGAATATTTTCAATCTACAGGGTGTTGAATCCACAGATGTGGAACCCAACGATATGGATGACCAACTATATTAAGATATATGATATCATTTACATATGCTTTTAAATCATTATATATACGGCTGAAGTATAATGAAATGCATGTGGGAGTTGTATTGCCAGATAAAGTACAGGATGTCCAATGAAACTTGAATTTCAGATAAATAACCAACAATTTTTTGTAGTGTAAGTATATCCCATACAATATTTGAGATGACTAAAAAGTTATTAGTTGTTTATCCAAAATTCAAATTTTCCTGGTGGCCTGTATTTTTATTTGGTAAATCTGGCAACCCAGTGAGGAAGGGAAGAATACACAGGGGACTTTAATTGTACTGGCGATGTTTTATTTCTTAAGCTGAGTGGTAGGTAGATGGGTATTCATTGCATTCTGTATATGCTATTCTCAAATTCTTAAATATTTCATAGCATGTTAAAAGTTTAATAGACAAAATAGACCATTCACAAGAAGAAATTCTCTAGTTGAAAGATAAAACTAAGAGTCAATGCCAACAATAAAATATAGTATGTGTGGTCCCCTACTTAACTTGGATCAGTCTTTTGTTTCTGAAGGGTTGAATTTACAGACATTAACACCCATTATTGATATAATTATTTTTAATTATAAAAGAAAATATTTTGATTAGTCATAAAATGCATTTCTTTGGCAGGATAGCTTGAAATGTTTTGTGAGTCTTCATTTGCCCCCTCCTCCAGCATGCTTGCCTAAAAGAAATATTTTTTTTTTCTATGTTTAAATTCATTCCATTGACAACAGGCATTGAAAACTCCTTGATAATAACAAAAGGTAAAAAAAAAGCACACAACAAAAAGTAATATTATGAAAAGTAATGACAATAAAGTAGCATCATGCTCTATTTGGGTATTATTAATATAGCTCGTTTGTATGGCATGTACGTCTTTCCAAATCATTGACCTGGGATGGGATGTTTAAGTAGAGAATTCAATATAGAATCAAAAATGTAGATCTTATATGTTTTCCAAGACTCTGTAATAACTTCAATTATATGGAAATCAATGAAATTTTATTTGGCCACAGGTAAAAGTCATAATACACAGAATGCTTGAATCTATATATCCAGTTGTGAAAGTTGACCATGACTTATTTTAACCTTACCTGAATAGTTCAAAAAGAATAATGAGAGATACACATACTTCTCTAGTAAAAATTAGGAAATAGTTTTCTATTTTACCCAAACATGGATGCACATAAAAATCACTTGGAGAGTTTGGAAAAGTACAGTTGCCTGGAACTCACCACAAGCAAATCTGATATATTTGTTCTGCATTGTAGTTTGTAAAAATTCCTAGGTGATTCTGATATATGGCCAAAGTTGAGGCCCATTACCCTAAAACTTAGAAAGTCCTCACCTGTGTGGGAGATGGTGCAAAACAAAAATGCTTGCCCTGGGGATGTGAGAGTTGACTCTAGAGAACAGATTCAAAAATTACCTGACTCCATCACCTTTATACCAAGGGTTTAATGTAAGTGCCAGAAAAACAGGTACTGTGCATGCTTTTTCACACATAGTCAGTGCTGAATAAACAGATATTTACTGAAATAGTTGAAATATATAAATTCCCTAAAGGGCAATTGTACCTGTAGTCTACATAGGAAGCCTCAAGTACTCTCTGTGAAATAATAAGAAACTGAGAAAAGATCTAATTATAATACAAAATGTGGAGAATGAATTCTTGCTTTTTGATTGTGGAATGAAAATAGTTCAGTTCTCCCAACTCCCTGCCTTTACCACAATGAGATGAATTTAAGACAGTCAGTTTTTATTTCTACTTGAGTAACATGAGCTTTGGTTTACAGCCCTTTTCTTCCCCAGCCTCATAATTAAATGACTAAATCCCATCCACAGCATTACCAACAGAACATGATTGGAGAAAGATTATCCATTAAAGAGAGAGGGGATTGCTATTATGGCTTTTGAAGACTATAACCACCCACTCTCTCAGGAATCCTATTATGGCTGAGCATTTATATTATTGGTATTGCAACTCAATTCCCATATATCAAGCTGTAAACTCCATTTACAGTTAATCTATATTTCCAGGTCTCCTCTAATAACTTATTTGTGTGTTTCACATTGGAAGAAGTTATGTGCTTCGGAATACCTTCTCCTGTGCCAGTGACTGTGGAACTTCCTTTTGTAGCACAATAAAGCATCTTGTACCTATTAACTAAAATCCAAACATCTGCTGTTTTACCTTTAATATTACTTAGAGCTTCATCAAAACTTATCATTATGACTCACGTGATTTCAGATACTGTATCGACTTTCAGTTCAAATGAGCAATAAGAATAATAGAAGCCATTGTTTCCCCAGGTGACAAATGCTGATCAGGATCAATTCCATAAATCAGGGCAAACAGACACCATGCACAAATTAATTTCATATTTGTTTCTTTTTAATTTAAAACAATTATATCAATAATGTGCATTAATGTCTTCGAATTCAACTCTTGAGAAACAACAGCCCTCTTGAGTAGAGGACCACACATATGAGCCAACTAAATGCTCAGTTAGTCCCAAAATGCATTTCTTTGACAGAATATCTTGAAATGTTTCATGAGCCTTCATTTTCTTACCTTCTACCATGTTACCTAAGGGAAGGATTTTTCCTTTTTCTATATTTAAATTGAGTTTATTGACAATGTGTATTGCAAACTCCTCAATGATTTCTCTGTGCCAAATGAATTTCTGTCTAAAGGCTCAGGTGAAATCTGTCTACCCTTTGTTGACCTCTTTCTACTCCTGACTGGACAAATTGATCCAGTACAAGATGAAACAAACCATTCATCTAAGTTTTGCTATGCCAAAGGTTGCTCCCTCCTACTCATGCACAGTTGCTAAAAAACAGGCAACTGGCTTTATCTTGCAACCAGAGCATAGGGTAGTTGAGTGTTTTCCTTACCTGTGAACATCAATGGCTTTGGACATAATTAGTCATACTGAAATCACTTCATTATTTTAATGAGCTTTTTCTGTTTCCTCTAGCTATGATAATAGGCTCAGGGAAAAGAAAATTTCTCATTATTTCTGAAACCAAAGGAAAGCAAAGGCAGCGAAATGGAAACACGCAGAAAACCAGCAAAAGAGACAAGTCATGCCTTCTGCTGCTCATCTCTCCTCCTGCACCCACAAAGGGAAGTGTAATGAGGAGGAAGCTTTGTGGACTCTCTAAGCTCAAAGGCAATATGGCTGCCAGGGCCTTAGCATGTGAAGTGAAAGATTTCATCTCAACCTCTTTAGATGTACGGTTTACCCTGAATATTTGACAACACATTTTTCAAAAGGAGAGGAAAGAAAAAGAATACATGTATCTGACTACCAATGGATAAAAATAAATGGGCTTAGTGTTCTTCAAATCAAATCACTTCACTGTTCTTCTCTAATAAAAGTATCAGAAAATTGCTATGTTTAGAAAGTGGAAGAATAAAAAAAAAATAAAAAATATATAGAAAAATAAAGAAGAATAAAGGATATTATTTGAGTATGTGAGCATTTATACATAATGTATATTGAGATAGCTTCTGTGTTTTGAAAAAGAACTTCATTGAGAGTAATTCTGAACTTTGGATACATAAGCCAAGGTTCAAAAGATTAAGTCAGTATTTAAGATTTTGTTTTCCTGAAAGCAGTGATTCTCAGACTTCGGTGTGCATCAAAAACACCATTATCATGGATTGCTGGGCTTCACTCACAGAGTTTCTGATTCAGAAAGTCTGGGATGATGCCTGAGAATATACATCTCTAACAAATTTCCAGCTATTACCAATGCCACCGGTCCAGGGACCACACTTTGAGAACCATTGCTTTAAAGCCACCATGTGGTTCAGCAATTGAGGATTTTTTTTTTAATAGAAAAAGTAATCAAGGCATATTGTTGCATCCTGAGGCTTCAGGAGTCCTTCACTGTGAAGAGATTCCTAAGAGAAAGGGATTGACTTTTAATAAGTCTGAAATGTTAGACTGATATACTGTCTCATTTTCTACTAACCCAAATGCATTGCTCTCATTAAAAAAATGAATGTGGCCATTGTAGTGGGTAACTTTCAAGGACCTCTTACTCTTTTGCATTCCCTCTTACCATACGTACAACATTAGAGAAAAATGCATGCACTGTATCATTTGACATGGTTTCTTTTGATATTGTTGAAAAGTAGAATTTCATATAAATCAAAAGCTATAGATCTTGAATAAGTGTGGTTTTTGTGTCATGCAGGTTAAACCAATAAGACTTGTTATATATTGTATAGTTTATCCAATTCAGTTCTCTCTTTACAATTGTAGACATCAGGACCCAGAGAATCAGAGTACATCGCCAAAGTTCACACAGCTAGATGAGGTCAAAGGTAGTTTTAGAACCAAAATCTGATTTTTCCGCCAGCACTCTATTTTACTCACACATTCACTTGCTTATTCATAGATTCTCTCACTCACTAAACCAATGATATTATATATGATATATGTATCATGAACTACTAGGCACTGGCCATACAAAAGAAGGAAAGAGTAGAAATAACATCTGCTTAGTGACCTCTCTGTGCCAAGTGAGGATATATAATATGATTTCTCTTTTAATCTTCATAGCTGTCTTGAGATCTATTACCATTCCCATCTTTACTATTAAAAACCATATTGGTTGAACACAAATATTTTGACCCCAGATTTAGTGCTCTTGATACCATAAGACATGGTCTCTGTCCAAGAGAAAATCAAGACCTAAACAGACTTGAACACAAATCATTTTAATGAAGTATCATAAGACCCATATTAGAGACATAACAAAGGAAGGAGCAGTGAGCTCTGCCTATGACAGAATGTTAGCATTGCTAAAATATACTAGTCATATATTATACTCTAGGAAATTAACTTATACAAAACTTATTTGATTCTTTCAATAGCTCTGTGCAGAAAGAACTATTATCTCTAGTTTACAAATGTAAAAATGAAAAATAGAAATAGAAAGGATTGTCTCTGGGGCCACAAAGCAGAGATCTGTACCTTAAGATAGATGTGTCCAATTCCAATGGCCATACTTGTCCTACATGCTTTTTATGTCCTTCATAGGGTGAATGCTACATCAAGTTTTACTTCCTACTTTCCTGTCTTCTTTTGCAGTGCTTCCTACAAAAACCTCTTTGACATGTGGATTGTTCTGTTTTTTTTTTTTTTATTATTTCAGCATATTATGGGGGTACAAATGTTAAGGTTACCTATATTGCCCTTGTCCCCCTCCCCCCTCGAGTCAGAGCTACAAGCATGTCCACCCCCCAGATGGTGCACATCACACTCATTATATATGTATAAACCCCTTCCCTCCCCCACCGTCTGCCTGACACCCGATAAATGTTATTCCTGTATGTCCACTTAGGTGTTGATCAGCTAATACCAATTTGCTGGTGAGTACATCTGGTGCTTGTTTTTCCATTTTTGGGATACTTCACTTAGTAGAATGGGCTCCAGCTCTATCCAGGAAAATACAAGTGGTGCTAGATCACCATTGTTTCTTATAGCTGAATAGTACTCCATGGTATACATTTTTATCTGCATATTGTCAATAAGCATCCCCTTTTGTCTAGGTGTGAGTACTCTGCCTCCAAAAAATTCCTTCAAGACACTTTGCAACACAAACTGAAAAAGTGCCTACACAATAGCACTAAAGGTTTTACTGGAAATTTTTTACCTTTCCTCCATGATTCAGTTTACCATATCTTAGGATGTTTTTCTTTCTTTTTGACAATCACATCATTATGAGCTTTAGTCTTAATAGAGCAGACCAGGCAGAGAGATAGAACACTTTCTCCTTGGAGGACCACAAACAAAATAGTGTTTCGAGAGCATTATTTTGAAAAAGAAATTTACCCAGTCAGAAGATGAATAGAGTTGATAAGCTTGGTGTCTCTAAAGACTTTCCCAACCTTACACTTTCAAAAAATTAATAATACAAAGGAGAGTGCTTTAGGAAACGAGTGGTACAGTAACTACATTCTGTTTTATTAGAGAAAGATAGGTTTCCTTCCCAGGGTAACAAGGTTTTTCACGGCTATCAGACCTCCAGACTGATTAGATCTATTTAAAACCATCATGGCCACGCAGTGTCTGTTGATTCCTTGGTGAATCGTGGGATTCTGGAGGTGAACACCCCTGTGCATAGGGACAGCGTCATCCTGGGCAGCTGAGTGACGCCTGACTGCTGACTGCTTCTGTGTCACTTCACTATTCTGACAATGCCATGAGGGACTCTGAGCTTTGAGAACCTCCAGAGACTAATAATGCAAGTGCTAATCGTTAGCATCTCCCAGAATTCTTGTAGTTCTCATCTCCTCCAGATTTTCCGGCTGCTGTTTGTGTAATTGAAGAAAACGACACAGCCAAAGGGAGGCAATTTATCTTGTGAGCCTCCCTGTAGCAGAGCAAACTAGCTGGGTTGCATAACAAAAATCCAGGCAAAGAAAATAATTGATCATCAGGGGCCTGTGGGTGTGATCTCTTCTGTTATAATAGACCTGAAATGTTAAGATTTTTTTAAAAGTAGTTTTAAAAGGCATTAAAAATATTTGGGCTTTAAAAAGCAGTCTCTAAGAGGCATCTTCTTACCAAAAGAAGCAACTTCAGCAGAGAGACATGTGAGAAGATCTGCATTTATTATTCAGAGCCCAATAAATATTGGGGAATGGCATCTTAAGCTAAATAGTCTGTCTTGTGCTCACTGGCTTTGAATCACCAAATTGAAAGGGTGCTGAAAGATTATTAGTCAGTCTAATATAACCGGTTAGATGCAGAGTATATAATATAATACAAGTGTCCTGACAGCATCTCAATATTTATTCTGCTATTATTGTGTTGCCTATCACAATAAAGGTAAAATCATCATGCCACATTCCAGAGAACAAAAGTCATGCAACTGCCAGACTAAAGTACATCTACAAATTTACAGATCAGATTTTCTCTTAGAAAGCTCTCTAGGTATACAAACATAAATTCGAGTGATTCAGGAATATCTTTAGAGTTTTCTGTTTATGTGGTAACTTAAGGGGCTAGTAGATAAATAAAACCAGCAAGAAAAAAGTGGAACTAACATCTATGTAGCAATGTTAGCAATTTCAACATCACCTAGAAAGTGGTTAGAAGCTCAAAGTTGGATCCAACCCCAGACCTACTGAATTCAGAATCTGCACTTTCACTTGGGCAAACAAATTATCTAGGGATAGGCCAATAATTTGCTATTAGTTACCCTTCTAAAAACTCCCTTCTATTTCTGGAAGCTACACCAAAATATTTTAGTACCTTAGGGAAGCATATTTAAAGAATATGATAAATAAAACATAAGGAGAAAATTAAGGGTAGCTTGGGTCTGAATTAGTATAGGATGGCATTAGAAAATCCCTTTATTCAGCTTGAAGGCTCATTCTCAAGCTTTCTTGTATTATAATATATATGACTTTTATCCCAGGATGTTTTTTATCTTCCACCTTTGCCCTCTGTATCTGGACTAAGTTCTAACATCATCGTCCCAACTTGTCCCTTCTTGTACAGGGGTGGGGGAGATGACCCCCACCTGGGATACAATTGCTTCCTGGCTTTTAAGCCTCCACCAGTGGAATTACACTTCACCAGAAACCACTTATTATCTAGGCTCACTTAGTAAGATCTCCCTTTATCTGCTATTACTTGAGCCACCTTTCTTACTAATTCTTCCTTCCCTATTGCTTTATTAGGTCCACTGATGGAGAAAGGTGAAATCCCAGGATGAGACTACATTGGTATGATTATGGTAGTCATGCTGGACTGATTATATGGCTGGAGAGGAAGCTAAACAAAAGTAAGCTCATAATATGGTCCTCTAAAAGCAAATGTTACTTACCAAGGCCATAAAAGTGCTAAATATATTATCTTTATCTCCAATATACCTTGCTTAGACAAAAAGATTAGAAACAGTAGGAAATCTCAAAGGCTATTTTCAACTAATTGGCATTAACATCAATATGAATATATAATCTGAAAAAAAAATCAAATAAGAGCCCAAAGCTAAGGTACTAAAGAATTATTCTTATACTATTCTATATGAGAATTGTTTTCTTGTGAATTTCTAAAGAAAATAGGAAAAATAATCAATAACCCATAAAAAAAGTAATTATTAACCAGGTCCCACTAATACAGATTTCAATGGGCTATTTGGGTAAAATGAGGCAGTTCTAGCTCTAAACAATATAATTGAAACCAATGACATGAGAACAGGGTGGGAGAAGAGGCAAAATAGCAGGGATAGGATCCAAAAGTTGAGAGTTCTTCCTGTGGTGCAACTTTACTGATTACAGACATCAGAAATTGGTGGATGGTTGCTTGTGTTTTTATTTCTAATGTTAATGCATAACAGCACGTATTTTTCTGTTATTACTGGAACTCCCATATTGGACAATGTTCAAACCAAGATCTTAAGTAAGCAAATGCATGCTATGTGATGTCCTGTTGTTCGTAGGCTTTAGAAATTGGAGGCGAAGGGGTGTAGTTGCCAGTTAAAAAGTTGATGATGAATTTTAGTTGTGACTACACTGTGATCTATATTTGGAGTTGGAACATTTTACATGTGAAGCATAAGATTAATTTAGAAACCTCTCCTTGACCAGAAATTCTGAAACAAAACACCAAATTGATCATACCAAATCAGTCCTTTCTTTGGATTTTAGCTAATTTTCAAGAATTCATTTAACTTATTTGACAAAAAGAAAAAGATTCTTAGTTTTAAAAAAAAAAAAAAGTCAAAATAAAGTCAGAGTTTGTGTTAGTCTGTGCATCGCTATGTAGGAATACCTGAGACTGGGTAATTGATAAAGACAAGAGGTTTATTTGGCTCCTGCTATTCAGACTGTGCAAGATGCATGGCACCAGCACCTGCTTCTGGTGAGGGCCTCAGAGAGCTTCCACTCGAGGCTGAAGGGGAAGGAAGAGCAGGCCAGAGAGGGAGCAAGGGAGGGAGAAGGTGGTGCCAGGACCTTTTAAACAACCAGCTCTCACCTGAACTAACAGAGGGAGAACGCATCCTTTATCAAGGGGAGGACACTATAAATCATTCATAAGGGATCCATCAACTTGACACTAACACTTCCCACTAGGTCCCACCTCCAACACTGGGGATCAAATTTCAACATGAGATTTGGAGAGGCTGAACATCCAAACCATATCAGAGTTCCTTGAACCATATCAGAGTTCCTTGAACCATATCAGAGTTCCTTGACCTTCTCAAATCTAATATTTTCCCCTACTTTAATTCTCAACAAGAAGGATCATTTCCTGGTCTATCGCACCCATGGGGAAATGATTCAACCCCAAGATTTCAGACTCAGAAGTCTCCTGTTTGATCACAACCACTTGTAGTTTCTTGATTGCTTATTCATGGATTCCCATTTGGACCCTTCCTCTAGCTTCATCATGCCCTCTCACTCCGTGCCTTCCCTACATACCTCCAGTCAGAAGCTTCACTGGCTCCCCTGTGTAGCCCGGAGCCCCCAACAACTATTTGTTCATTCCTGAATTCTTTCAGAGGGTTGTCCTAGTACCGATCCTCAACCATGAGTAAGTCTTAGCATCTCTTTGATTAGTTAATGAAGCAGTAAGGTCTACCAGTCATTGTCCAGGTCATAGTGAGATAGTAATAATGCTAGTTTATTTTTTTTTCTTTCCTCTCAGACAGATCCTCAGAATTCTTAGATTTTATTGCATTTTCTTTGCATTGACTTCTCTCATGCATTTGGTAGAAACTATCCCCATTTTGCTCCTTCTCTAAGCTTCCTGCTTTCTTTTCTCCCTCTTCTCCATAGTTGACTCACTTTCTGAAAAAAAAGATTGCATCTATTTCACATGAGCTCCTTTGAATTCCACATTCTTCCTTTAAATACTGCTCTGTGTCTTCAGGGACCTTCCTTTACCCTCATCAACAAAAGTGATGCCTCTGCTTGTCCTTAAGTCCAATGCTGTCATGAGTGTCTGGGACCCTCCCTCTTCTTTCCATTATTCTAATTCTTATACGTTCAAAATGTTCCTTTGCATTGGTCTTTGTTCTTCCCTTCCAAATATGATTGACTCTGCTTCCCTAAAAGTATAAGTTTACTTTCAGGCAAATTTATTCTCCAAGTGTCAAAAATTTATTTATTTATTTTTTTTTTTTGTACCTCACACCTGTTTCTCTAGAAGAATCATAAACAGTTGCCTGTATGTAAGTGTTAAGTAGATAGTGAAGGATTCCAGGTCTCCCAGGGACAAAAGTGGGTGCCTTGCCTTGGTGCTGCCTCAAGTAATTGCCCCACCTGGGAGGAAGGATAAGGGCAGGCCCCAGGCTCCAACTTCAGTGCTACTCCACCTTAATCCTATCCCCAGCACTGCCATATTCGGGGAAGGAGGGAGTACCCTGCCAATCTACCAATCAGAACTTAGTATGCCAACTGAAAAAGAATGCAGAGGACTTGGTAGCCCAGGGGCCAAGTGCCATAGGTACATTAGCATCTAGAAGGTGACTTAGGACAACCTAAGGCTAATTATCATGTTATTAGCTTAAATCTACATTGAGGTTCACCCCCTAAATGGACTTTCAGAAAGGCTCATGGTAGATCTGCATGTGCAGTAAGACTCAGGTCATGTAATTCCCAGCTGTCCATCAAAGTGGTTCCATGATGACATCTGAACCATGGGGAGGTCCCTATCCAGACAGTATAAAACAAGACATGGACCATAGCCAAGGTCTCTTTTGCTACTGCAAAGTGTCTGGTTGCAATCTGTGTGTATGTGTCTTTGGTTGTAAACCTATATCTTGCTCCTACTCTATAATCCTATCTTGCTCCCCCTGAATAAATTTCAACTCAGCTTGCCTCACTTTGATGTGTCTGGTCATTCTTCAGCCAAGAGCACACCAAGAACTGAGAATATAGAAATGAGATTACCAAACCCGACATAAGTACTTTTCATATATGTCATGTCCTCAACAGATTTTTTTTTAAAATTTTAACCTAAATATCTCAATTACTTGAATTTGCATTGTATTCAGCAGCAGTGAAGTGATGTGACTCACTACAACTTGGGCAAATCTCTGAGAAACTGTAGGTGGATCATAAAGCCTAACAATTGTGTCCAGCGACACTAAAAGGAAAATTAAGCTATAAGGGCCCAGGTCAAGAGGTTAAAGAGAAATCCAGGGACTAGAGGTCAAGATGAGTCTGTAACTGCTAGTTCCTCCATTTCTTAGTGCCTAATTTGTGAGAGGATAGATTGAAGAGTAAGATTTTTAAAAAAACATCAGGAAGGCTCCTTTCATAAAATTTCTTCCTTTCTAACTTTTGACCAGATATGGTCAAGGTAAGTAGAAACTTAATATGTAATGATATTTAATATATAAAATTCTGTAAGTCATGAATTTCTGAAAGTAAAAATGCTTAAATAGCCATCAGCTTATTATTAACAATGGTAGACATGGAATCAATAGGATAAAATATTCTACTTATTTTTTACATTTGTATATTGTCTTCAATTGAGCAAATTAACTAAATAAATGTAGCTTGAAATAAAATGGAGTCTTTTTATTCCAAAAATGGTTTTCCTCAGCACAACGAAATTTTTCTAGCTTATATTGCTTATTAAAAGAAATACTAGAAAACCAAAAAGAAATTTAAACATGAAGTAATAAGCAATCTGCAGAAAGACCTCTGTTTGATCAGACTGTTTCTGACCAATGAAAAAATATGTTAGGAAGCTTTCATATCATGTAGTAATAGTTTACTCTGATACATTAAAAAAATAATCCAAATCTCCATTAGGCTTCAGCAAAACATGGATAGAAAGTATATCCATCAGCTTTCTATTCTTGGAATGAGATGTAAGTACCCTCACACATATTTTTTCTCATCTCATTCAGAATCATCCAAATTTGTGAGTCTCCTCATTTTTGCTACATACAGTAACATAGTGGGTAAGCATATGCCTCAGATAGTTGTTTGCTATTCCAAAAGACAGAGGGATGTGGGTGGTTCAGGTCTTTATTCTTCATTCCAAGGACAACACAATTAGCTCTTACATAATATTCACAAAAGGATAACAGGGACCTGTCCTTCTCACATTGTCTTTTTTTTAATCCATCTGTTATTGCTCAGAAAACTAATAAATGCAATACTTCTCCCCATTTTGACTCTAAAATATCACAAGCTCCAAGTGATCTACCTATGAAACAATTGTGTAAATCCTTTATATTTAAAAATCAAACTCTTAGTTTTAAATGAGGATGGCAGTGAAAAGTGAACTCAGATGAAATATTTCAAGTCAGTCTTGGGCACCAATGCCCTAAGGACATAGGTAAAATAAAGTGTAGATTTTGAGAATGGACACAATCAGTATCCTTGTTTTAGGAAAATATGAAAAGGTTCATTTTATTGCAAAACACTCCCCATGTAACAATAAAGGACTTTTTTCTTATTTAGTGTGTTTCTAAGTTCTTTAGCAAGTTTTAAGTTGCTTAGAGCAGCAACACTGACTACACATATGTTAAAATAGCTGCCAGATGATAGCTGTTCCAAGGATAACACAGGACCCCCCCCCACCAGTGTGTAAGAGTAGGGAAGGAGAAAGAGAAGGACTGATGCAGAACTGACATTCCTAATTGGACCAGATGGTGGTGAATACTCACAGAGTGTCTTCATACACACCATTCCTTATTCCAAGCAATTGTATGGGGACTTCCTGTATGCCGGAGTTTTCAAAGCTAATTGCTCTTGTATCTGCTGCCATAACTGTGTTTGTCTATGGGGAAACTCAGGAGTGGGAGGACAGAAGATAATATAATGTGGACATTTTGGCACTTTACTACTTACTTATTCAACTATCAATTATGTAATTTCACAGTTCATAGATTTCAGAAGGTACAGCCAAAAATAGATCAGATGCCCTTTGGGGCTAGAGAGTGGAAAAATTAGAAGAAATAGGGGAGGGCAAAAGGTTAAAAAAGGCTGTGCTCAATTTTCTGAGAGAGCCATAAAATCAAGCTTAGCATTGAAAAAAAAATTATCTTGACAAAAAAAGCATTAAAGTATATACAAAGAAAACGTAGGCGAGATTGAAGTTTTCTCCTGCACCTGGGTGCAAGTTTCTGAAAATAAATGTTTCCTGTATATTTTCTATGGGAAAGTTCTCATTTCCATAGGTCATCTTTAAAGCACTTGGTGTCCATCATTTTCATTTACTGAGCACACACTATGTGCTATTGGGGGCCTATCAGGATGGAAAAGGCAGTGTATTATGGTTTTCCAGAGAAAATATATGTCTGTGTGTGTGTGTGTGTGTGTGCTCACATGTATGCATATGTATAGAGATAAAGATAGAGACAGACAGATAGATGGAGATGAAAGGATTGGATCATGTGAAGGCTGGCAAGTCCAAAATCTGCAGAGTGGACTGGCAGGCTGGAGACCCTGGGGAAAAGTTGATGCAGCAGCTCAAGTCTAGAGCCCCCTGGAGGTGGGCAGAATTCCTTCCTCCTTGAGGGAGCTCACTCTTTGTTCTCTTAAGATCTTCAACTGACTGATAAAGCCCACTCAAATTATGTAGGGCAACCTGCTTTACTCAAAGTCTACTGATTAACATGTTAATCTTATTTTTAAAATACCTTTATTTTAAAATACCTTTACAGTAATATCTAGACTGGCATTTCACCAAATATCCAGGTACCATGGCCTAACAAAGTTAATATATAAAATTAATCCCCACACACAGTCACCTTCCTCAATTAAATTAAAATGGAATGAATCTCCGTAAAGATACTCCTCAAAGTCCCATCTCACATTCATTTATATGAAAATGTCTGTCCCCAGTGAAGATTTCTTCAGGAAAATTAAACTTTTTGAACTTAGTTTCTCAGGGACATTCTTTAAATATTGTTTTATTTAAAGGTAAAAATAAAAATTCTGAAATATCAAAACAATTCACCAGTTTTTTCCTCCTGATATTCAAAATTTCCTTTCTCAACAAACTTCTCAGTTATAGAGAATAGAGTTAAAATAAAGCAAATGGCTTTGCTCTTTTATAAACTTCAAGAATTTTGACTACCCAGATAGCCTGAGATTTAATGTTTTAATTCTCATTAGTTAAAAAGTCATTATGATGAGTGTAATGTAGTGCGTGTAGAAGATGTCAAGGGAAGAAAAGAAGACACAGGTGTGGATTTCCTAGTTATTTCTATCCATGTCACCAACTGAAAAAACTGCTGTTGAAAATAATACATTAAAATTTTCTTCTCTATCTTTGGAGATGTTGAGTGAAAAAGAAATAAGGCTATATATATACTTTTAACAAACGAGTGTTAATAAATATAAAATAATTAGTTATTTTGTGTGCTGCTTTATTGTTTACAAAATGTGCTATCTACTTATGATTTGCTCATTTGGCCTCACCAAGCTTTCCTAAATCATGCAGAGCAGCTACTGTTAGATCTATGCTTCAGAGTTGGGAGCTAATGGTTAGTTAGAGAAATTATGAGATTCCTTTTGGCCACATAGCTGGTAAGTGATAAAAACAGGACTTAAACTATATCTATCTCACTCTAAACCTGAGGAATTTAAGGGCTGGGCAACTGAACATTAAACTCCCAGTATGTGCCTCAGTTTCTTCATCTAGCATACAGAAATAGAATAGCACATCACAGAATTGTTTTGAAGACTATATAAGATAGTACAGGAAAAGTAGGGGTAAGTACCATGTATGTTATGTGGAAAATAATTCTTGCTAGTGTTTGGATTAATCATCAGCAGTCACAACTCACTCAATGAGACACTCAGCCCCAGTATCTAGAACAGAGACTGCCTGTTCTGCACTACAGGGTTGCTCCACTGCAGGGATTCCCAACTGTGTAGAACACAATGTACTCAGTGTGACAGGTTCCCCTAGAAGTTGAGCAATGTCTCTACTTATTATGGCAGGCAGTACAGAAGCAGCTGTCACTTTATTGTCAGTGGCCAAAATGTTAGCAAATGTGAGAATAGCAGTCCTGAATAAAAGGAACTGGGAAAGAGGTAGCCAATTGTAGAAACACCCAGCAGGGCTGAGCACGTTATGATATCTTGTGACTAATATAAAGGACAGCTGCACAAGGCCAAGCTTCGTAATACTCTTCCACTCACCATCCCCTAGTGATATGATGTCTTCCATATAGTTCATCCCTATCTCTTATCAGAATTTGAGGAGTGGCAGTTTGTAAGCTAAATTAAACTTTTCACTACTTAAAACTTGTGGTTGCCTAAGCTGATAAGTCATTTTAGATATTATTTTCTGACAAATTAATTTTGGTCACTTAGAGTCACACAAAATCTAAGTATTTTGATTACTTTTGATCACACATAGACGGTAAACAGCATGTTTCCACTTGGCATATAGAGAAACTGAGATATATAAAATTTAATTAGATTGTACTTAGAGATATAAATCAGTGAAAACCCCACAATGGAACTAAATTGATGTTTCTATTCATATTATTTGTCTATTCATAAACAAATAACATCTCTTACATTTCAGAAAGAACAATGAATCAATCTAAATTTCCTTCTCAAAAACTTAAAATATAAATCTATTATTTCAAAATTAAAATAGCACCTTAGATTAAAATATCAATATAACTGTCTTCAGAAGAATAAATGTAATATTATATCTAAAATAAGTTTGTGTATACTGACAGGCTCAGTGAAAAATATCAAAGTCAGTTTGTCTAGCAATAAACCTGTAAAAATCAAGTTGCCAGACACAAATGCTTAATGAGTAACATTGCCTATTGTTATGGTCCTAAACAAATGTTGATGACAAGTAGACAATACATTTTGAACACATAATGCAATGATTCACCATACTAACTTTTCCTACCATTTCTTTTAAAAGATATTTTTTTTTAATAGGGAAACATGAAGAAGACAGACTCCTGAGAAAGAGACCAGTCTTGATTTAGAACTTTCCAATTCACTGAGCAGGTATCTTAGACTGTGTTGTGAGAAAGTAATACCTAAGACTGGGCAATTTATGAAGAAAAGAAGTTTATTTGGCTCATGATTCTGCAATCTGTACAAGAAGCATGGAGCCAGCGTTTGCTTCTGATAAGAGACTCAGGTGACTTCCACTCATGGTGGGAGGCAAAGAGGAGTTGGAGTGTGCAGATCATATGGTGAGAGGGAAGGTGAAAGAGAGGTAGAGGTGCCAGACTCTTCCATCACCCAGTTCTTGCAGAAACTAAGAGAACCCACTCACTGCTGGAAGAACAGCACCATTCCTGAGGGATCTGTCCTCACAAGCCAAACATCTCCGTTTACACCCCATTTCCAACATGGGGGATCAAATTTTAACATGAGATTAGAAGGGGACAAATTTCCAAACTATATCAGCAGCTAACAATTTTTATCATTCCTTCATCTTTTCCACACAAGATCTTAAATGATCTTTTAGAATGGTTGTTGGAAAGAAAAGCTATCCATTTCTGGCTTATGGCTTATTTTGGATTCTCCCAGAAGGTAAACTGTGAGATTAGGAATTATTAATATATGCAAATAATCACAGTGATAATCCCAGGAAAGTGAGGAAGTGAGACAAGGAAAGGAAAGAAGCCAAAGAAGCCAATAATTGGGTATTTAATAAGCAGATTATCATAGATACTGGGTGGGATGTTCTATAAATATCTGTTAGGTCCATTTGGTCTAAAATTCTATTTAAGCCCAGTGTTTTTTGTTGATTTTCCATTTTAATAATCTGTCTCTTGCTGTCAGTGGGGTGTTGAAGTCCCTCACTATTATTATATTACTGTCTGTCTCTTATCCTGGCTCTTCATATGGAAGAAACTTATTTATTTTGTATTTTATGGATTAAAAGTGTGGGAGTCACCAGTAAAGGCAGCAATCCAACTCATATTTATTGTCTCTGAGTAATGTACTTGTAAAGAATACACCATTCAAAATTCCTTGAAGAGTTTGAGGCAAAGGCTATAGTAACCAAAACAGCATTAAACTGGCACAAAAATAGAGAAATAGACCAATGGAATAGAACATATAACCCAGATATAAAACCATCTACATAATGCCATCTGATCTTTGACAGAGCAGACAACAATGTATACTGGGGAAAATAAACCCTATCCAATGAAAGATGCTGGAAAAATTGGATAGGCATATGTAGAAGATTGAAACAGGAAACATATCTCTCACCACTCACTAAAATTAATTCAAGAAGGATAGTAAACTTAAGCCTAAGATAGGAAGCCATAAGAATTATAGAAGACAATGTAGGCAAAACTCTCCTAGATGTTGGTATGGGCAAAGAATTTATGAAGAAGACCCTAGTGGCAATCACAGCAACAATAAAAATAAATAAATGGGACTTGATTAAATTAAATAGCTTCTGCACGGCTGAGGAAACAATCATCAGAGAAAATAGCCTACAGAATGGGAGAAAATAGTCATAATCTATACATCCAATAAAGGGCTAATAACTGAATCAACAAACAACTCAAGCAAATCGGCAAGAAAGAAAATCAAACAACCCCAATAAACACAGCAAAAGACATGAACAGAAACTTTTCAGAAGACAAATGGCCAATAAACATCTGAAAATGTTCAACATCACTAATCATTAGAGAAATGCAAATCAATACCACAATGAAATATCAACTAACCCCAGTGAGAATGGCTTTTATCAAAAAATCTCAAAATAACAGATGCTGGTGTGGATGTGGAGAGAAAGGAACACTTATACACTGTTGGTAGGACTCCTTACTAGTACAGCCTGTACTGGAAAGTAGTATGGAGATTTCTCAATGAACTAAAACTAGACTTACCATTTGATCCTACTATTAAGTATTTACTCAAAGTAAAAGTAATCATTTTATCAGAAAGACACCTGCACTTAGATGTTTATTGCAGCACAATTGACAATTGCAAAGTTGTGGGATCAACCCAAATGCCCATCAATTCATGAGTGGATTAATAAAATGTGGTATATGTATACCATGGAGGACTACTCAGCCATTAAAAAATGAATTAATATCCTCTGTGACAATCTGATTGGAACTGGAGACCATTCTTTCAAATGAAGTATCATAAGAATGGAAAAACAAGCACCACATGTACTCACTATTAAATTGGAACTAACCAAATAGCATACATGTGCACAATAGCATGTAAAACTCAATGGACATCAAACAGGTGGGAGGAGGAGGAGGCGATAGATGAAATCATACTCAGTGGGTACAATGTGCACTATCTGGGTGATGGGCACACTTATAACTTTGTCTCAAGTAGTACAAAAGCAACCTATGTAACTAAAACATTTGTACCCCTGTAATATTCTGAAATTTTAAAAAATGGGAAGGAAATAATAGCTATAATTAAGAAAAAGAGTTGGAGGCAAATTATCTCTTCATGAAAAAGTTTAACATTATTGAAAATTTAATTAGACATTTGATCAAATATTTTCCAAAGGGAAGGCAATTTTCCAAATTGCAAATAGCATTCAAAATGGGAAAAGGTTAGCATGGTATCACATCCAGTTTTAAAACTGGTTATAGAGAAGTATATAGTGTTTTACTATGTGTAGTCACTTAGAAAAATGCCCAGAAGCACAGAGAATATACACACTTTAGAATATTTAATAAAATTTCTCCATGAAGACTTTGTTAAAATTTTAAGGGTGTTTCATAGATCCTTTTAAGAATGTATCATATGTATTTTGGTGTTATTATCTTTATTAAATGGAGTCAGAATGAAATTTGTTCAAGAGTCCACCATTAGGAAAGATACTAATTATTAATTCAATACTTTAAAAATTGAGTTCTATGCTAGTAAAATGAACTTGCACTTATAGAGTTTAATTCATGTGCAGTCATAATTTGCATACCAAAATTTAAATATTAGAAAAGCATCAGACAACTGTGCATAATTATTTTGAAATGACAAGTTGATGCAATAAGTACTATAAGTTCATAGGAGGGCCTCATCACAAGTGATGACTTTGTTGAGAAGATGACTATTGAACTGCACTTATAAGATTGGTAAAGCTTGGATAGGGTCAAACAACCATGAAGTTAAAGACAGAAGAAAGAATGAATATAAAGTCCTTAGAAAAGTGCTACTTAGACAGGATCTCACATAATAATCATTGCTATATTCAACAACTCGGTACTCAATTAACTCAATATCTTGATATTGTTTTAAGCATTTTAACAATGCTCAAAAGGATAGAACCATGAGTTTGAGATACATTTTAGAGATAGAATACATTTCTGCATTCTATCTAATATTTATATTAATTTTTCCCAAGCACCAAGCTGTAGGTCACCAATTAAAGGATTTGATGAAACTAAATTTTAAAATGTATTTCTTAGAGACCTTTAGGAGAAAAATATGTCTGTGTTAAAGACAACCATAAATAATGTTTAATGTGTATTATTATAGGCTTAATTATCAAGTTAATCTAGATTTAAATTTATAGGATAACAATAGTGAAGAAATTACCTAAACAACAATAAGGACCTTGCCTCCTCTATCATTGATTTTTGCCGGTTCAATAAAAAACAATGTGGATTTTTTTTTTTTATGTTTAGGAGCATTAGGTGATCACCCAGACAATACATTGGGCAAAATTATCTCATAAATAATAATACTAAAAGGTCAGGTATTCATTATTTTCTAGATGTGCCACCCTGTTAATGTCTCTGAAACCTTCCTTTTTAACTTGAGTTTCTTGAGATCATAAGTAGCTAAAATTTAATAGGTTTTTAAAATTATATACCAGGCAAATTTTTATGAGCTTTATGTATATTCTCAATTATTCCTTATAAATATTATTGTCCCTATTTTATAAACGAAGAAAACTAAACTATAAATAGGCTAAGAAATTTGTCTAAGGAAGATTTGAACCCAAGATATTTAAGAAATATGCCTATATATTATTTTAATATTATTAACTTTTTTTACTATAACTGATTTTTCTTTTCCTTTGTCCTTTCTATCATTGATTAATTTGCCAGAATCTCTACCAATCATCACATATGCGTTCCCCCAAATTTATCACACCTACCATATGGTGTTCACCATTTTTTCTCTTGTTCTGATTTTTCTTATGTTGCTGGGTCTTTGGTAGCTGAGAAGCCTCAAAAGGATATATTGACATGGCCATTGCTGATACTGTCCATCATTATGATTGACACTAAATGTGGCTGCTCTGTCTGAACATATTGTCATACTGTAACAAACTAGTGGAATTAGTGTCATTTCTATGTACCAAACACACTGGAAGCTGGATGTCACTAATTTACTACTGGGTATAAACCAAATACTAAGATATGCTTTTATTAGAGTACAGGGTTATAGTAATATTAGCTGCCAGAGCATTAAAGTCATACTGTATTCTGTGACTAAGTGAAGAGAGTTCTGTTTTTTCTCATATTCTTTGCATTGGCTCCAAATCACTGCATTTTGTATCCTTTAGTATCTAATGGGGATTTGTGCAAAAATAACATTCTTAATATGGACCTGAACCAAAAATAACACTCTTAATATGTAGGTTAAGCTGGAGACAAATTTGGAGACTGATACAGTGTTGAGTTCCAAATTGTCCTCTCTCCTACAGAGACTTGAGCATATAACTTCTTTAGCATGAGTTCTTTCTCCACAGGTTCTTCAGCTCCTCTAGCTGTGACAGAACAGCATACCACAGCACCTGAAACTCTAGTGTTAAGCATTATGTAGATGCCAAAAGTCATTAAAGCATGTAGGAATGAGTAAAGTTCAATGAGAAAAATGTGCAACTGTCCTATAGTTCAATTTTATTTTTTATCTTGATAATTATCACATTATTTAACTGGTTGCTTAGTGAGCCCTTAGGGGGAATGCTTTCAACTTTTCCACAGCCAGTATGATGTTGACTGTGGGTTTGTCATATATGGCTTTTATAATTTTGAGGTATGTTCCTTCTATGCATAGTTTGTTGAGGGTTTTTATCATAAAGGAGTTATGGATTTACTGAATGATTTTTCTGCATCTATTGAGATAATCATTTTTTTTTTGTTTTAATTATGTTTATGTGATGAGCTACATTTATCGATTTGCATATGTTGAACCATCCTTGTGTCCCTGGAATAAAACCCACTTGATCATGATGAATTATCTTTTTAATGTGCTATTGAATTGGGTTTGCTAATAGTTTGTTGAGAATTTTTGCATCTATGTTCATGAGGGATATTGGTCTATAGTTTCTTCTTCTCCTTCTTTTTTTTTTTTTTGGTTGTTGTTGTGCCCTTTCCTGGCTTTGATGTCAGGGTGATTGATACTGGCTTCATAGAATGAGTTAGGGAATATTCTCTTTTTCTCTATGTTATGGAACAGTTTCAATAGTCTGGGTGCCAGTTCTTCTTTTCATGTCTGGTAGCTTTTAACTATGAATACATCTGGTCCTGGGCTTTTGTTGTTGTGACTTTTTTTTTTATTACTATTTCAATGTTGATACTCACTATTGGTATGTTTAGGATTTCTATTTCTCCCTGATTGATGCTTGGGAGGTTATATGTTTCCAAAAATTTATCCATTCCCTCTAGATTTTCTATTTTATGTGTGTAGAGGTTTTCATAGTAGTATTGGATGATATTTTGTATTTCTGTGGGATCAATTGTAATGTCTTCTTTTTCATTTCTGATTGATTTTTTTTGAATCCTTTGTTTTCTATTTGTGGTTAATCTAGCTAGTGGTCTATTGATTTTGTTTATCTTGTCAAAGTGTCAACTTTTCATTTCATTCTCATTTCGTTTAGTTCTGCTATGATCTTTGTTATTTCTTTTCTTTTACAAGTTTTGGGTTTGGTTTGTCCTTCATTTTTTAGCTCCATGAGTTATGGAATTAGGTTGTTAATTTGTGATCTTTGTTTTGGTCATAGTACTGCTATGAATTTCCCTCTTAGCACTGTTTTTTCTGTATCCCAGAAATTGTGGAAGCTTGTGTCACTTTTGTCATTCAAATTGAAAAATGTTTTGATTTCCATCTAGATTTTGTCCTTGACCCAAAGATCTTTCAGATATTTGATTTAAGAAGAAAGGGTTGCATAATTTTTAAAATCTGTATTTTCTGTTTTGTAGAATTAGAAAAAGCATGAGAATTCTTCTTAACCAAATCATTTTGCTTTTCAAATACATGAGATGTAAGCAGTTTGCTTCCAGGCATAGAGTGCCTTTAAGGAATGAGGAAAAAACAGTTGTGTTCCCTAGTATAAAATGACTATATTTTGTTTTCTTTTGTCTCCTTCTATTTTAGAAAATATAGGATGGATATAACCTCCCTTTAATACAACAAAAGTATGGGTGGAAGAGAATATTTGGATTGCCATCTCCCACAAAAGGCCTCTTTAATTTTTAAAGATAAAAAGAAACAATTAAAATATTTAGAGAAAATTTAGATCTATTTGAGTCAGATCCAATGAACTATAGGTATCTTGCAAAGATTTACAAATATCATCACACAGAAATCCTATTAGCAAACATAAACTGAGTAACAACAGAAGGATATGGAAAATAGACTATTGCAATTCTTTAAAGTTTCTCTTAATATTTCCTAAAACCTGAAAGAAATAACATTTCTTAGCTGAAAAATTATACAAATGAAATAAGTGAGTCTTAACTATCTTTTAATGAAATTAGACATAAGCATTTCCTAGAGGAAGTTCGTTCGTTCTTTGCAAGATACCTATAGTTCATTGGATCTGACTCAAATAGATCTAAATTTTCCCTAAATATTTTAATTGTTTCTTTTTATCTTTAAAAATTAAAGAGACCTTTTGTGGGGGATGGCAATCCAAATATTCTCTTTCACCTATACTTTTGTTGTATTAAAAAAGTACCAGACAAAGGAAGAAAAGATATAAAAGTAGCAGTAATAAACATAATTAAATTATACTTAATCTGTTTTCAATTACTACAAGCGTCTTTAAAGGGTAATTATTAAAAGTAATGAAATATGAATTTTTAAAATAATTCACTTTACTTCATTTGATAAAAAGCTTTATGGATCACAGAAATTCAAAGCCATACATTTCATAAGATTAAAAGCTAGTGGTAAGTGTTTCTATGTCACTCTAAATGATCTGCTTAAGGGGTGAAAAGATGATAAAGAAGAGAAAAATATTATCAGGCAATGTGCTTCAGTAATGGGCTCTTATGAAAAGGAAAATCAGAGTCTAGTTAAAACTATAAATTGAGATGCTGCGTTATTCACTTTCTATGCAACCACTTTATACATTTGAGCTGCTATTTATAAGTGGATGGTTCCGTAGTGGGCCATATGATGTGCAACGATGTTCAAGCAACTTATCAGTGATATTAAGAAGTATTGTTTGATGTGCTACAGAATGCTATAAATTGTACATAATAGCACACTTATAAATTGGACTTAGAATAATAATCTGTGGACTAATTGGACAATGACTTTCAAAGAAAAGGAAAGGAAAGTAGTGTGACAAACTCACACTACTTAAAACCAGTGGAATCTCAGTCTTAAAACCAGTGGAATCTCAGTCTCCACAGAGAGCTTAATATCCATTGCTTTTAAAATTATATGTACACTATTGAAACAGTGGTAAGCAAATAGGAAAGAAAAGCAGCAAAGCTAAACAAAGTTTAAAATCTATACTATAAGAAAAAAGATTTCATTTCTTCAAAATCAGGGAGTGGGGAGTTTTCACCATATTTCTCAATAGTGAGCCCAGTAGGCAAGAGAGCCAATCACATTGTGTCTCTTTTCTGTGGAGGGAAAAAAAATCATCCAACCCATGCAATTTATATTTCCTTTACCACATCCCCACCCTAATGTGCTTGAGAGATCTCTCACCTAAATAATTTTTAAGAATTTTATGTTGTGCCAGTGATTATTTTTACACTGACATCTCCCCAGTGAGTTACTAACAAAAAAATTCAGGGAAAAAAGAATGCTTAGAAGGTATAAAATGCCACAACACACACAGTCATAGAAAAAACAGGCAATTGGAGCAGATTTTATGCAGAACTTATACTCAATGCTACATACTTCCTTTCGCTTAATCAACAGTTATTTGAAAACTCACTACAACTAGAAAGGCGGTTTCTTGGTTTTGTTTTCCTTTTTCTTTCTTAAGAAAATAAATGATTAAGTTTATAGGCTAACTAGGATTATTGTTACCCCTTTGGGCTCCTTCAAATAAAAAAAGTAAAAGGATATAAAGTATAATATCTATATATCTAAAATCTAGAATATTGAAAGAGAGAAAAAGAGAAAGGAATGAAATGAAATGAATGAAAGGAAGCTTGGAGAGCATAGGAATCAAGAAAAGCATGAGATCTGAATGAAATTAACTTAGTAAGAACTGAACACAAGCACTGGATAATCCTCTTCATAATTTTAATGTTCAAGTAAATTTTCATGTTACGGTAAAATTCTAATTTCTTAGATATTGGAACTCTTGTTAATTCAGTAAGACAGTGTTCTAAATGTCATAATTTGGTGAGTCACTGAAATTCATAAACCTAATAATATCATTCTCCAGTGTTACTAAGAAAATGAGCTATTAATATTTGACCAAATTATTACTGATTATGGTAGAATTCCAGATAAAATTACTGGAGGAATCTATTATATGAGGTAAATAATTGAGTCTGCTTTTGCTTTGAGTAACAATCACAAGGATGCTCATAGTTTGAATTCAGGGACCTCGAGCCAAGGCTCATCTAAATCGATTTGGGCAGTAAAATTTGAACTATGTAATTCAACAAGTTTCACTGCTATCCATTCATATTTCAAATTGAACAAGGTAAATATTGCAGTGAACCTCCTTTCCCCCAGCTGTATGTTTCAGCTTAGAGGACATCAATTAGTGTAACTCTTTTGTCACACTTTCGTTAACTCCTTCCTAGAAGTAAATTTTCTCTTTGGTAAATTTAGGAACAGACTCTGAAAATGTCCAGCTTAACCTTTTCTGGGATGTTCCTTTTATTTATTGACAATCTGACTACCCATGGAGAGAATGTTCTTTGTTGTGCTTCAAGCTAAAGGAAATGTTTAGCAAAAAAAGCTCAGCTTCTGTGTGGGAAGGCTGCCAGCACTGCCTTGGATACATCTGTCTATTTATGTGGTTCAGTATTAGAAAGCACATTTAGGTCATGCACTGAATCCATGTTCTTCAACATCTATAAAGAAATAAAGATGACTTTGTCACCCATTTACCTATGTCCTTGTTCATCTATGACTTTTTTAAGAACTTATGTAAAGAATAAAGGGATGCTTTGGTACTGACTTTCTCAAAGCCCAATAAACATGGCATCTTAAAATTAATTCAAATGGCCATATAGATACAACCAGAGGAAAAAGAAACTGAGTGAGCTCTTAAGAGCCTATTCAAGGTAATATTTAATAACATAATTACATTTTAGAAGAAACAGTAGAAAATGTTTAAAATAAGTGCTAATTATGAAGGAGAGGCAAGATGATGCCCATAATTCCATTGCTCACTATGAGAAATTTTCAAAATTCTTACCAAAATGTCCCTCTTTCTTCTTCTAATAAAGGCACCTTAGTTATAACAGAAATATTTATCACTGAATGAACATGTAAGCAATGGGAGTAGATGCCATAGAACCTTTAATTTGTTATAGTACAATTCCTAATGATGAGTTATCATGGGCAGCCACTATCGCCATTTCCAGGATTCAGGTTGGAACTGGAGTTATCACAGTAAACCAGAATATAGGTGATTACAAATCTCAGCTTGCCCACCAGACTTCTTATTTATAGTTTTGTCCCAACCCAGTTATTAATACTCTCCACTTTTGTTACTAAAAGTATCATGTTGGGTGGTAAATAGTTATTTGGAAAAATTCAATTCTTACTACAACTCTTTTCTCATCTCTGACCATTCTCCCCACAGTTACTCAGTATCACTATCATCACTCTTTGCATGTTCCTGACTAGGAGTCTTTTACTCACATTTTACATTTCCTCTGCCTGGAACCCAATATCTCTTATCCATATCTCTCATCCTCTTGAGGTTTTTGATAGAATTTCAACTTATCAGGAAAGAGTTGTTTTATTTATAATAACAATATTCTCCTTGCACTTCCAGTTGTTTTATTTATAATAATGGTATTCTCTTCACACTTCCTAACTCTGCTTTATTTTTCTACCATAGATCTTATCACTTTTGACATATGATATATTTATTTATTCTCTTTATCCATCCTTCTAGAAAATATGTGCATTGAAAGCAGGAATTTGTACTTGTTTATTGAGCTCTATTGATGCCTATCACATAATATGTGCTAAACATATGTTTATTTAATGACAAAAGAAAGTATAAAAAAAAGAATAGTATTGCAGAATATTGTGCATAAAGCTAAAAAAATTCATATCAATTGTTAAGACATATAAGGTAATAATGCTTTATATTATTCTATTCCACACATGCCAAATTTTTGATAGTAGTTTTTTGGGAAAAAAGAATTAAAGAAAAATATGACTGGGGATGGTGTCATTTATCATTCCAACCTTATCTGACATAAGATTGAATAAATATAAAAGGTATAATACTTTTAAATTCGGATTGGTGGAAATAGTGGTATTTTCATATTGTTCTTTGTAATTTTCTGTATTGTGATTTCTATAAAACATATGTATCAATTATTATCCCTCATATATTGAATAGCAGAGAACCATGATTTTCTCACTCACTAGCTAATCATTTATAAAGTCTTCCATAAAATGCAAATTGATTTGAAGAATACATTCATTACACCAATATGCCCTTTGGGATATTGAATTTAGTGAAAAATATTGAAGATAAAATCATAAACTAGAAGCAAATGAATGATGTTTCAGGCTATTATTTCCTCTGTAAAATAATTGGAAAAGTATCTTTTATTTTAAATTACTTTAGCAATTCTTAGTGTTATATGAGTTTGCTCCTGGCATAGCTCTTTCTAGCATTTTAGTTTTGACCCATGTCTCTCTAATCTTTACTCAGTAAGCTTCTTCTTTCCTTTACCTGAGCATAAAAGGAAAATTTTACCAAAGTTGCTTAACTTCCAAGCCTTTTCCTCAACCATGCAAAAAAAATGTCCAGTCTCATAGACCCAACTGACATCTTGGTTATGAAAAGCACTGTATGAACTCTAAATCATTATATAATCATTAGGTCTCATTATTGTTCTCCAGGGAAAAAAATAAAAACAAGTCTCCTAAAATTGAATGATAATTTTTGTAGGAGAGAATATGTGGAAGAAAAGTAAAGACAAATACAGGTGCTAATGGAGATAGATTTTTTCCATTAATCATAGACCAGTAATAAAGAGTATTCAGCTGAAGCTCTGCTCTAGTACTTTGACAAAATCTCTTTCTTCAATTTCTTTGTCAATAATGTATAGCAAATATGTTTCATGCGACTCAGAGAAAATAACTGCTTTTAAAAGGTTGTTGTCAATAGCAATAATAAGGTACCTAAAGGTTATATTGATGAGACTTTACTTGAGAACAAGTAATGAACACAGAGCCACTATTGGATACCATGGCATTTCTGATAAAAACAATTTCAGCAAACCCCCAGAAGGCAAGCAATTGTTTGGAAATTTTATCTTTCTGATACTGAAAAATCTATAAAAATCAATTGAGAAACTCAAAAGAAATGAAAACTCCAAAGAAATTGTTTTTCGAGTATACTCACAAAAATAATGGAAGATACCAAAATTACATAGAAACATGTACATTGTAATCAGAAACATTTCAATTGGAGGCTACATTTTCAACAAATTACCCTCTATGAAGAAAGGTTAAAATTATACCTAGACACGGTGATAATATCATTCTATCCAAAAGATAAGGTGGAATCTACTCTTCGAGTGATTATCTTTCCTTTTCTTTCTTTTTGTTATTGATTTAGTTTTAGTTTCTTTTCAGAAAAAAAATTGTTTATATAGAATGAAGCAGTGATATGAAACAGAATAGATAATACATGAGCAAAGAACTGATTTTTATGCATGAAAAGAAGATAGCCTATGTATTACTTTCTTCTTCATTTACAATCAGTTCAAACCCCAATATATGCAAAGAATACCTACCATGTGCAAGACACATAATCACAAATAAAATAATTCCTTGTCTTAGATTTTAAGACACATTGTGACCAAAACTTTCCCAAAATTAGAGTCTATATTTTCAATATGCAACAATTAACTATAATTATTCCAAAGCTATTTCTATATATTTGTCCTACTGAAACTTTAACATGTCTCTCTGGGCTTCATTGTCACTTAGTTTATGTCTTTAGTGTATAGAATGATTTATTTTTCTGATGCCATCAACAGCAAAGAATATTTATTCTGTTTCCATAATCCCATGGATACAAAGCATCTATCACAATGGGCTTGCAGTACAGAAGTTTGTCAGTTTGTCATTACATCCAAGCTGCCTATCACAGTGCTAGATAGCAAAAAGATACACTGAAGGAGTGGATTAACAAAATACATTCCCAACTTCTATTTAGGTATTTAAAATACTTGGTAATTGGAAAGAAAATCCTTTCCAAATTAATTTAGAGATTTAATCTAATTCAATCCACATTCCAATGGGAATTTTTTATAACTTGGCAAAGTGATTCTAAAGGTTATATGAAAAAAGTAATAATAACAAAGACATTTTTGAAAAGGATGATTAATTATATATTTTCTTATATTTTAAAATAAAAGCTAAATGTAGAATTATCAAAAGTATTATGATATATATACATTAATGGCATAGAATAGGTAGCCTAATGTATTAGAAATTGTGTTTGTAATAAAAGTAGCATCACTAATAAGAGTAAAAATAGTTTGATTTTTCAATATAATGTATTGAGACAATTAGTTAACTACTTAGAAAAAATCAAATACTTTCTTCATACCTTAACTTAAAATAAATATCAAGTATACTAAACAAATGCAATAATTAAAAACATTAAAACCTTGAGGTAAATATTTGTTAAGTTCTCAGAATGGATGATGACTTTCTGAAAATAAACAACAGATTAACTCATAAAGAAAAAAGGTCAATTGTTTTGACTACTACAATTTTAACACATCTATGTGTCAGGCTAACTAATACAATTAAAAGAAAATGACAAAGGTGAGGAAGATAACTGTAACACCCATCAAAGTTAATATATAATTAATAAATACTGAGATATGCAAACTAATTTAATAAATCATTTTACCACACCCAGTGAACCAACAATGATCATGATCAAACCACTTCCAAATAGGAGGTAGGAGATAAAGAAAATCATGGAAAATATCCAACATCGCTAATGAAGAATTTGAAAATTAAAATAATTAAGATTTTTCCACCTATTAAGGGTACAAACTTTTTGCAAAATGATAATGTCTCATTGTTGTATGAAATCAGTGATGTGGACATAAAAAGGTGGGAAACCATACTATGCTCACAGGGCAGTAGAATCAACATTGTTAAAATGTCTATACTACCCAAAGTGAACTATATATTCAATGCAATCTTTATTAAAATACCAACATCATTTTTCACACATCTAGAAAAAGTAATTCTACACTTTGTATGGAATCAGAGAAGACTCTATATAGCAAAAGCAATATTAAGCAAAAAGAACAAATTGGGAGGCATCAATTTATTAGACTTCAAGCTTTACTACAAGGCTATAGTAACTAAGATATTAGTATCATACTGGCACAAGAAGAGGGACATAGACCAATGGAAGAGAACAGGAAACCCAAATATAAAAGCATCCTCATATAGTCATCTAATCTCTGACAAAGCAGACAAAAATATACACTGGGGAAAAGAATCCTTATTCAATAAATGGTACTGGGAAAATTGGATAAACACATGTAAAAAATTGAAAAAGGATCCATACCTCTCCCCTTTCAAAAAAATCAACTTACAGTGGATTACAGACTTAAAACTAAGGCATTAAACTATAAGAATTCTAGAAGAAAATGTTCGAGAAACTCGTATAGACATTGGCCTAGGGAAAGAATTTATGAAGACACCCCAAAGCCAATCACAGCAACAACAAAAATAAATAAATGGGATCTGATCAAATTAAAAAGCTTTTGCACAGCCAAGAAAACTATCATGAGCAAACAGACAACCTACAGAATGGGAGAAAATATTCACATGCTACACATCCAATTAAGGGCTGATAACTAGACTCTACATAGAACTCATGAAAATCAGCAAGAAAAAAAATCAAACAACCCCATTAAAAAGTTGGCAAAGGACATGAACAGAAACTTTTCAAAAGAAAAGACTAATGGCCAACAAACATACAAAAAAGTGCTCAACATTTCTAATCATCAGGGAAAGGCAAATCAAAACCACAATGAGATATCGCTTAACTCCAGTGAGAACGTTATTTATCAAAAAGTCCCAAAACAATAAATGTTGGCATGTATGCAGAGAGATAGGAACACTTATACACTGCTGGTGGAACTATAAACTAGTACAACCTCAATGAAAGTAATACAGAGATTCCTAAAAGAGCTAAAAGTAGAATTACCGTTTGTTCCAGCAATCACATTACTGGGCATCTACCCAAAGGAAGAAAAGACATTCCATAAAAAAGATGTATACACTAGAATGTTTATAGCAGCATAGTTCACAATTACAAAGATGTGGAAACAACCCAAGTACCCATCAATATATGAGTGGATTAATAAAATGTATATGTATACCATGGAGTTCTACTCAGCCTCAACAAACATTGGTGATCTAGCACCTCTTGTATTATCTTGGATAGAGCTGGAGCCCATTCTACTAAGTGAAGTATCACAAGAATGGAAAAACAAGCACCACATGTACTTACCATCAAATTGGAGTTAACTGATCAACACTTAACTGGACGTACAGTAATAACATTCATTGGGTATCAGGCAGATGGGAGGCAGAAGGAGGGGATGGGTGTATTTACAACTCATGGGTGTAGTGCACACTGTCTGGTGGATGGACACACTTGGAGTTCTGACTCAGGTGGATCAAAGACAATATATGTAACCTAAATATTTGTAGCTCCATAAGATGTGGGGAAAAGAAGATATCAGTGATGTAAGCATTCTTATACCAAGCTGATGAAGAGCATACATTGCCCTAACCTTTTAAGAAAATAATTTTGACAAGGAATAAGAAGAGAGTAATATTTCCTTATAGTTGTACAAACTTATGAAACCATGACCCTTATGTTACAATTTTAAAATAATGTTATTGCACCAAGTCTACAACCAAGAAATAATTCAAAATAAAGCAATATATTCTATTTTATAGCACTCTTATGGAGGTATTAATTTTTAAACTATATTAATATTCCTTAAAATTCCTCATTTTTTCTATCTATTCCCTTACTTTGAAAAGGAAAGTCGCCCTTTTTAACACTGCATGAAAAAACTTCTTCTACTGTACTAGTGCAGGGACATGATGTCCCTCTATATTTCCTTTGCAGCCACTCAAAACTGCATCAACAAAATAAAAAATAATGTATCTGGCCAATCAGGACATTAATAGAAGGAGAGTATGTCAAGAGAAATAGATAAATTGAAAGAATAGAGCTAGAATTTACTTTCATGAGTAGGGTAGATGAAAAACTTAGAAACACTCCTAAGTTAATATTTTTTCTGTCACACAGAGAAAACAGTCAGTATATTTTCCAACACTATCATACAAAACAAGAAAGATACACATGCAGTATTTAAATAATAGCAATTATTTAAATTTCAATTTCTACGTCTTAAGTGGGTTAGAGATCAAGTAAATTATAAATCATTCACATATAAAATATTATACAGTGATTAAAATCATGTATTTGAAGAATGATTAAATACATGAGAAAAATCTAAGTAAAAAAAAGCAGAATAGAATATGCATTTCCAATATGACAAGATTTTTATGTGGAGAAAACTAAAGGAAGTGCACCAAATATGTTGCTATTGGTATTCCAGGCTTTTTATTCTGATTCCTTGTATGTATTTTCTAATGTTCTGTAAGTAAACATGTTTTATTTTAAATTTTTTAAAGGTAAAGTAAAAAGATGGGAAAATGAAGCTTTAGAATTTTGAATTTCACTTTCATCCCTGCATTTATACTGGTATAAAAAGGTGGCTAATTGCCAGTCAATCCAAATTACTAAGAATACAGCAGTAAATTTTCATCCATTAGATATGGCTAAGCATTAACATTCCTGTTGTCTTCCTCCTTGCTATTATTGCAGCAGCAAGAGGAAATGGCATCATCATGAATCTAAACTCGCTATAGTGACTGACAATGTGTTGGTAAAAGAAACTCATTTACCTAGCACAAGTCTAAAGAGAGACCATAGAACTAATTTATCTTCTGGTATAGTCCTAATTCTAAATGAGAGAAGAAATGGCAATGCATTAGTCTATGTCGCTAATGTCACAGTTCTAATTTAACACATTACTAAGAAGATAAATCTTTGGATATGTCCTGCATAAATAATGTATTGTTATGACTGTGTTAATAAAGCATGAACAATTAGCCTAGGGACTTCTAGTACCCTTTTTTTATTTTATTCTTATGAAATATTGAATATATAAATATTTATAGTATGTTTAAAATGTAAAAAATAATACATGAAAATCAACCAGTCTATCTTCTAGACTGAAAAACAAAAATATCCTGACTTTTGAAGTCTCTGTATCATCTTATCATCTTCTCTACTTAGCTGTAACTGCTTTCCTGAATTTTGTTCTTATTATGTCCTTACTTTTCTTTCTTGATTTACTACAGATGTACATCTCTAAAATTATTCTATTTAGTTCTGCATGTTTTTGAACCTCATATAATGAAATTGTTCTATATATATCCTTCCATAACTGTTTCTTGACTAGAGTTTATGTCTCAGAGAGACGTCTTTATGTGTTCCTAAAATGAATGCAACTGTTCTTTATATAGATATTATTCCAATTTAAGAACATAGTACATATATTTTTCTATTATTATCTTTCCTATTATTGATGTATTTTCCTATTTATTGTGAATTTGAGTAATTTACTGTGTTTTTTTTTTTTTTTTTGCTATGACAATGTTACTGTGACACTTTGTATGTATTTCATGGCACCTAGGGACAATAGTTTTTAGCATGTATTAATATATTCAGAAGGTGAATTGTTGAATAATAAGATAATTAGATCTTCAAAATTACTGTATGTTGCCAAATTATTTCTAAAGGATGTTTTATATAGGATTTTTCTTAAATAATAGTTGATTCATTTTATATTTTGCTAGTTTTCATTTACTGACAGTGTTTTAAATTTTTGATTTAGACTCAGGAGACTACTTCAGGTCAGTGATTACTCATGGAGGGAACATCTGCCACCCAACACCGACTGCTGAGCTATGACTTCATCAAATATCACTGCTCTGCTTAAGCCTAACCAAGGCTAGAAGTAAAACCCAAGTTCATGTGTGTCTGCGAAGCATAGCCTCTAGCCCTGCCCATCCCTTGAGGCTGAATGGCAGCCCCAGAGACTTTTCCCAGCCTTAGAAACCAGCACATGGCTCTGCCCAACTAAAGATTTCAAATTACACTACTACCAAGCCAAGGAAAACAATTTGCAAACCTACTTGATCAGAGAAAATCACAAAACTTAGCCATCTAACAAGAGTACAACCAGTGATCTCACCAGATCACAGATCACAGGCAGCAGTACCGTTCAACCTAAGGCCATAGGAAGAAAGTCAGCCCAACTAGAGAATCCAACCCCAAAGTGTGCCTGTTCAAAGTTACTACCAGGACACGCTAACCAGAATCTCAGGCTAGACTTAATAGTAAAGATCTATCGCCACAAGAGAATACTTGCAAAGGCCAGAAGAGGTGTCTGTCTCCTCAAATACACAAGCATCAATTGTAAGACCACAAGAATTATGGAAAATCAGGGAACTATGACACCACCAAAAGAAACTAATAAAGCTCCAGTGATGAACACAGAAGAAATGGAGATTGGTGAAATGACTTACCATTTAAAATAAGCTTGTCAAAGGAGTTTATGGACTTCCAAGAAAATACAGAGAGAAAATTAAATCAAATTTGAAATATAATTGATGAATGAAATGAAAGTTTGACAAAGAAAGAGAAGCAATATAAAAAATATAAATCCTGGAGATAAAGAATACAATAACTAAACTAAAACATTCAATTAAAAGCTTCAACATCAGACTTGGTCAAGCAGAAGAAAGAATCTGTAAACTTGAAGATAGGACATTTGAAATTATCTAATCAGAGAAGAAAAAATGAAAAAAAAAGAAGGAAAGAAAAGAAAGAGAAAGGAAGAAAGGAAGGAAGGAAGGAAGGAAGGAAGGAAGGAAGGAAGGAAGGAAGGAAGGAAGGAAGGAAGGAAGGAGGGAGGGAGGGAGGGAAGGAGGGAGGGAGGGAGAGAGGAAGAACAGAGGGAGGGAGAGAGCTAGGGAGGGAGGGAGAGAGCTAGGGAGGGAGGGAGGGAGGAAGGAAGGAAGGAAGGAAGGAAGGAAGGAAGGAAGGAAGGAAGAAAGGAAGGAAGGAAAGAAAAAGAAAGAAAGAAAGAAAGAAAGAAAGAAAGAAAGAAAGAAAGAAAGAAAGAAAGAAAGAAAGAAAGAAGGCAGCATATGAGAATTATGGAACATCATCAAGTGAACTAATCCTCACATAATAGAAATTAATGAAGGAAAAGAAATACATTCAAGAAACATAAATAAATAGAAAAATGTCTCCAGACTCATGAATTAGAAGAATTAATATTGTCAAAATGTCCATACTACTTACTCAAAGCAATCTACAGATTCAGTAAACTCTATATCCAATTTTTCATGACATTTTTCACAGAAATAGAAAAAACAGTTCTTGAATTTCTATGGCAACACCAAAGACCCCAAATAACCAAAACGATATTGAGTAGAGAAAAAAAAAAAAAAAACTGGAGGCATAAGACTCCTTGATTTCAAACCACATTATAAAGTGATTATAATCAAAATATCATAGTACTCACATAAAAACAGGCACATTGAAAAATGAAATAAGATAGAAAACCCAGGAAAAAACCCACACTAACAGTCAATTGATTTTTTCTAAAGTGCCAATAATACACAATGGAGAAAGGACAGTTTCTCTAATAAGTAGTGCTGTAAAAGCTGTGTATCAAAATGCAGAAGAATGAAATTAGACTTGTGTCTTACACTCTACACAAAAAAAATCAACTCAAAATGGACTAAGAGCTTAAATTTAAGTCTTGAAACTGTACATCTATTGGAAGAAAACTTAGAACAAAACTCATGGCATTGGTTTGGGCAAAGATTTATTGGATATAAACCCAAAACCACAGGCAACAAAAGAAAAAAATAGATAAATGGGATGGCATCAAACTGAAAAGTTTCTGCACAGCAAAGGAAACAATTAACAGAGAAGAGAAATCCTACACAGTGAGGGAAAATATGTGCAAACTGTTTATTTGACAAGGGGTTAATATCAAAAATATATAAGGAACTCAAAGAACTCAATAGCAAGAAACCCAATAACTTGATTTAAAAGTGGGCAAAATACCTGAAGAGATGTGTCTTTAAAAAATATATACAAATGGCTAACAGGTATATAAAAAATAAGATCAACATCACTCATTATTGGGGAAATGTAAATGAAAACCACACTGAAATATCACCTCACACCTGTTAGAAAGGCTTTTATCAGTAAGATGAAAGACAGCAAGTGTTAGAAAAGATGGATAGAGAAGAGAACACATATAGCATTAGTGAGAATGTAATTTGGCACAGCCAGTATGGAAACCATATGAAAGTTCCTCTAAAAGCTAAAAATGGAACCACCATATGATCCATTAATTCTACTTTGGGGTATATAGGTGTATATCCAACAGAACTAAAAGCAATATGCCAAAGGGATATCTGTACCCCCATGTTCATTGCAGCATCATTTATAATACCCAACATATGGAATCTACCTAAGTGTCTACAAAAAAATGGATAAAGAAATGTGGTAAATATATTAATATACAATGGACTACTGCTCAGTCTTCAAAGAGCTGGGGGAATTCTGTCATTTGCAACAATGAGAATGAATCTGGAGGACATTATGCTAAATGAAATAATCCAAACACAGAAAGACAAACACCACATTATCTTACTTATATATGGAATCTAATAAAGTAGAATTCATAGAAATAGAGAATAGAATAATAGTTACCAGAGGCTGGGGTGGTGGGGAGAGATAGAATTGGGAATTGTTGATCAAAGAGTACAGAATTTTAGATAGGAAGGATAGGTTTTGAGATCTATGGCACAGCAGGGTTACTAAAGTTAATAATGTGCTGTGTTTCAAAATAACTAAGATGATAAATGCCTCATCATAAAAAATGATAGCTAATCAAGGTGATGGATATATTAATGAGCTTGACTTTATCATTCCACACTGTAAACATATATCAAAACATCACATTATATCCCACAAATATATATGATTATTATTTCAATTAAAAATAATAAATTGAAAAATAAAGTAAAAATTTTAAATAAAATATAACTGACTTATTCATTAAAAAAAACTATACCTAAGAAAATATTTTCAATATATTCTCTTAGAATACTCTAAGCACATTTTGAGCTACATAAGAGAAGACCTTAATATATAGAGTAATATTTTAAGTTCAAGGATCAGTAGGCTCAATATTATTCAGACATTAATTCTCTATAGTATGTTTAATAATTTTCTATTGCTGAGTAACACATTATGACAAACTTATCAAATTAAAGCAACACCCAACAACTTATTTCACAGTTCTAGAGGTCAGAAGCTTGGCAGGGCTCCTAGATATCAAGTGTGAGGATAGAATCCTAAGTACAAAAGGCAACATGGTGCATTTAACCATTTAACCATCAGAAGCAAATCAGGTTTAATTCTTCTAATAACTGTTAAAAATAGAGTGGCAGGCAGAGGATCTGACCTACAGACAACTATGGTAATAGTTAACAGGACATGATTTCTAGTGGCAAAAAAGATGAGTGGTAAACAATGGTTCAATGTATAAAACTAAAACAAATACACAAAAAAGAATTGGGGATAAATGATTAAGATTCTGAGGCAGCCACTTATAAAGAGTTAAGATCTCTTGCCCAGTTTTCATACCTAATCCAGTTCTTAAATGTAGAAGCTACTGACTGAAAGAGAGGCCAGATGTCCATAAAGAAGGATCCAAAAACACCATGGCAATTTCATATGGTAATAATCTTCTCAGATCTTCCTAACAGACCTACAGCCTTTCACTTATATAACCCGTCCCAAGGTAAGTGGAACTACTAAGACATTTTGAGGAATGTTTGTCAAAATTTTCACAAACACCTAAGACTAAAACCTCATCATGATGTTCCTATTAAAATAAGAACATGGAGACACTGGTAATCAATGAAATCCTAGCCTAGATCTAGCAGGATCCACAAATACACCTGTTGGTCAAGTCCTTGTTGATGTACCAATTGTTAGTGGTATAAAAGCTATTGCAGGAATGCAATAGACTAAGTGTTTTTACCTCACCCCCAAATTCATATGTTGAAACCTAATCCTCGATGTGATGGTATTTGAATGTGGTGCCTGTAGGAATCGATTATGTCACGAGGGAAAGGCTTCATAAATGGGATTAGAGCCCTTATAAAATAGATGTCAGAGAGCCTCTGTTGCCCCTTCCGCCATGTAACAAGACTGTGAGAAGACCACTGTTTATGAACCAGAAAGTGCACCCACATAAGACACTGAATCTACTGCTAACTTGATCTTGGACTTCCCAGCCTGAAGACTGTGAGAAATAAATTTCTGTTGTTAATAAACCACACAGTCCATGACATTCTGTTATATCAGCCTGAAAAGACTAAATAGAAATTGGTACCAATAAGCAGAGTGCTGCTATAACAAGTACCTAAAAATGTGAAAGAAACTTTGGAACTAGATAATGGGTAGAGGCTGGAAGAGATTTGAGGTGTGTGCTAGAGAAAGCCTACATTGCTGGGTGATTCTATTGAAAGCCCAGAAAGAAAACAGGAGAGATATAGAGAAAGTTTCAGTCTTCTTAGAAAATACGTAGATAATCCCAGATAGAATATTGGCAGGAATATGGATAGTAGAGGCCATTCTGTTGAGGTCTCAGGAGGAAGCAGTTATTGTAAACTAGAGGAAAGACAATCCTTGTTACTAAGTACCAAAGAACTTGGCCAAATTGTGTTTATGTTGTAGGGTTTTGTGGAAAGTAGAACTTGTGAGCAATGAAATTGAATATTTGAAGAAATCTCTAAGCAAAGTTTTGAAGGAGATTATAGTAAAATAAAGGCAGAAAGAGATGACTTAAAGACAAAACCATTTAGCAAAAAGGAACAAGAATGCAAAGATTTGGAAAACTCTCAGACTATCTATGTTGAAAAGACTGAGAAATCCTGTTTAGGAGAAAACATTAGGGGAGTGGGTGTATGGCCATTTGATAAGATGAGTCAGCCATTTCAACAGAAAGCAGAAGCTGCTGTTCAAGACAATAGAAGATTGATTCCAAAGACAATTTAGAGATTATCAGGGCTGCCATTCCCAACACAGGCCAAGGGGCAGAGAGATTTCAAAGGATGGGGCCATCTCTTAACTTTAGGCAGACCAGAATATCCCTGCCAAGTGCCACAGATATAATTCTTCCCATCATTCTGAAGAAGCTGGATCAGTTCACATTCATAAGGTACAGAAAAATATATGCAATTATGGCCTTGTCCCAGGCTATATTAACTCTTTCATCCTCTGTTTAATATGGTTTTAACAGACCTAGACCATTGGTGCTTCCACATAACATCATATTGGTCTACTACATTGATCCATCATGATGATCAGGAAAGGTGAACAAGAAATGGAAAATATATTAAAGGTCATTATGAGACATATGCAATACAGAGGATAAGAGATAAACTTAAAGAAAATTTAGGGTCCTACCATATTAGTCAAGGTTTTTAATAGTCCACTAGTAATAGCACATAGAGACATGCTCAACAAAGTAAAGGAAAAATCACTGCATGTGTACCTTCCACTAATAAAAAGGCACAAAGCCTGGTCAGATTCTTTGGGTTCTAGAGGCAGCATATTACACATTTGGAAATACCACTTTGGCCCATTTACCTAGTGATGTGGAATATGGCAGGTTTGAATGGGACCAGAGTAGGAGAAGACTTTTCAGGAGGTCTAGGTTATGGTAAAATCATTCTTCAACTTGGGCCAAGAGACACAACAGGACCCATGATATTAGTGGTATCTGCTTTCAGTTCTTGATGTGCTCTTGACAAAGAACAACAAGACACACTGATAGCAAAGTAAACGAGAGGCAAAGTTTATTGAGCAATAGCAAGATAGGTTTGCCACAGATGGTGAACTGGTCTTGTAGATGCAGGAAGCCCTGACTATTAACTAAAGTTTATTTTATATGGTCTGGGTTGGACCCTCCCCAGCAGGTGTGGCTCATGTGACACCTTGATGGACAACTGTTAGTTATATAACCTGAGTCTTACTACACATGCTGATTTCCTGTAAGCCTTTCTGAAAGCCCACGTGGGGGGACAAAATCACAATGCAGATTTATGCTAATGACATGATAATTGGCACAAGGTTACTTTTGGTCATCTTCGAGACCCTACTGGGCCTGTGCTGCTTGGCTTTCTGGGAATTCCTTCTTCTGGGAATTCCCAACTGCTTTTGTGGTTAGTGTGCTGAGTTCTGATTGGCAGTGCACTCCCCCTCCCTCCTGCTGTAGTTTTCTGAAGTGGGGCACTTGCCCCCAGCCTGCCCCATATCCCTAGGAAAGCCGGAGGCCCATAACTGTCTGCGTAACATTTGTAGTTTCAAATGACACCCTGTCGAGTTTATAATAAGCACTAATAAAAGAATCACAATGTAGACTCTAGGTTTCTGGACCAAGACCATGCTTTCTATAGTGGGGAAATATACATGACTCAAATAACAGCTCCTAGCATGCTACTGGCCCCTGGTAGAGATAAAATATCTGGTCATGGACTATGAACTGACTGTCCAGAGCTGTCCACCATGTAGTGGGTTCTGTTAGACCTACCACCAAATTGTAAAGTTGATAGGCTTGGCAACAATCCACTATCAAATGGTGGAGAAAATACACTGAGGATCAAGATGAGCAGAGAACACAAATGAGCTACACCATGAGGTGGCCCATTCATTCCTCAAATCAACCATCTCTTTACCATCACTGCTTGGTCCTCAATACAACATGTAGCCACATAACAGGTGATGAGAGAATTTTCTTTATTACTCAGATTTGCTTCTAAGTAGCCTTTACTTTGCTGTGAATTCAAAAAAGTATTTGAAAGATGTATTTAATATTTTATGTATCATTTTAGTCAATTTTATTGGGACAGTCAAGAAATCTTCTCTGTCATGCTGCTAAAAAATGGAATATGAGTATCTCAGTCATTATTTCAATGAAAAATAGGGGTTTGGATATGTTCTATAATGTTAAACATAAGCACGTTACTTAAGATATAATGATAATCTAACATAGTTGACCAACTAGCATTTTATGTACTGCTTAATTCATTTTCTTCTCAATTTAGCACATTGGCCTGCAGCACTGATAATCTTGAAAGCAGAATGAAAAGTTCTGGGAAAAAATAATGAGATATATTTGACAAAGAGAAGGAGAACACTTAAAACATAGTTTATTCTCATTTCAGAGCTCAATAATCCAACAAAACAATTTGGCAGATTTTGGAAAATGAAATCTTTCAAATTAATTTTTGCAGACATGGTTAAAATGTGCTGCTAAACATATTACATCTTTTGCTCTTATTTGTATATGAAATATGGCAAAACCACAGCAAATCGTACATTTTAAAATCTTATTTAGAAATGATAATGGATTATTAGATATATAAAATAGTGTTTATATATGTACTTTTTAAATATTTCTGGACATTTTTAAGAGAAATTTGAGAATCCAACTACTTATTTTGAAATTCCTTAGTAAAAATATGTGTAGGAAATCCAGAACAAACCTTAAGATATCCTTTTCCTGGTTTTAATAACCTCTATCTCAGATCTATATTTTATGCTATGAAATAAAATTATCATTGTCTACAGGAAGTACTTAAAATTAATATGTTTCTAAGTGCTCTGCAATTATTTTTATTCTTGTAATTTATATAAATAATGGGATAACTTTATAAGAATTATCAAATACTATATTACAAATTAATGAGAGGGTAAAGAAATAACTAAAATTCTGATTCTCTAAATGTGCTCTTATATTTTATACTTTTCTGGATGCTAGATTTAACAAATGAATGTCTTTTTAAAAGTGGAATTAAGAAAAGAGTGGAAATGTCTATGGAAGCAGGAGTGATGCAATCAGTTAGATTCTTTATGCTTCATAAAATAATTGTGAGTATTCATTATAGATAGGCCGTATAGAATTGGATGAACCGAGGGTTGTATCTGCATGAAAATGTTCATTTCATTGTGTTGATAACTTAAATAAATCAAATTTGCATATATACTCTCAGTCCTCTTTATTCGTGGATTCTGCTTTTGTGAATTTGCCAACTCACTAAATTTCATTTGTAAATCCAAAATCAATATTCACAGCACTTTCAGGTTATTCCCTAATATGCTCAGTGCTGGAGAAATTTGAGTCGCCTGATGCACGTGTTTCCAGCTGAGATCCAACAAGGCCATTGTCTGCCTTGTTTCAGCTGTCGTACAAAGATGCCCAGAGAATGGAGATGGCGGGGGCAGTGCAGTGCAAGAAGCCCCAGCTCTGTGGGCCAGCTGGAGGGTTTGATACCAACTCTGGCACCTAATTGTGGAACGGCCTCAGGTAGGTCATTTAAGTCTTCTGAACCCCATTTTACCTTTTGTAAAATAAAGAAAATAAAATCTACCAGGATGAGTTGTTTTCAGGGTTTTCGATTAAAGATTATCCTCTATGAGACATGTATATACACACACACGCAGACACACACACATTTCCCCAGGAGCAATAGTTTAGTATTTGCTAATTTAGTATTTACAGCAACTTTATAAAATATAACTTCCATGAATAACCAGATTTGACTCATTATATACATATATATATATATGTGCACAAGTGTCTATACAGATATGTATATGCACAAATTCACACATATATACACATACACAAACACATGCACACATATATATATATAAATTTATAAAATTTGACTCTGACTTATACATAGACGCATGGCTTAAAATACTCTCATATTGCATTTTTATCTATAACAGTCATAAAGACATGCTGTTATGTGAGCAGAGTTACAAATGATTATATTATTTAGTATTTAGAGAGAATAAAAATAAATCATGCACTAATGATAAAATAAATCATAGACTTGTGGTTAATAACATTCTGCTGAAATAAAAATGTAAAAACAAACAACAAAATTAAGTACCTCTAGAATGTGGAAAGAAAACCTGAGAAATATATTGCCTATCACAACAATTTACTAATGATGGCTTTATATAGGTTGTTTGTCAAAAACTAAAATTTTACAAAGGCAAAAAAGAGAGATTAATCTCCAGTCAATTTAGTTTTTAATTTAATGAAAATTAGCTTTCAATTTTTATTTTTGTATAACCAGAGGGGAGACATATTTTATCCTGTATTAATATATGAAGCTATTTTTATTTCACTGTTTATAATAATTATTGATAATAGATACAAAGGATGATGGGGCTAGATTAAAAAGACATGACATAAATTAATCTATGTTTTATGCACTACCTCCTTTGGCAGCAAACATCACCTATGGTCTACTGCCAATTTTAAAAAAATTAAAGTGAAAGAAAATCCTCTCAGTTTCTTGTACAGTATACCAGTGTATGATTCATACTTCTAACTAAGAATAGAGCTAGGATTCCTTAAACTGGTAAAAAATGAAACAAGACCAAGAATTATTATTTAGAGTAGTGACCAGTATCTGCCTCCTGAGATGCCTCAGTGTTGAAAATCACTTTTGCAATAGATTCCTTTTTGTACCAGAAAAATCACCTACAATATGTCTTACTGTAGATTTTACGCATACAGGTAAATATCTATCTATTGTTCCTGGGGAACATCTCAATGCACTTGTTTGAACATGAAAACTTGAGTCATGGTAGTTTTTGTACTATTGTTCAAGATTTGGAAATTGTTAGAAGAGTGTACTGGGTATCCTTTCATTAGAGTGTTTGGCATTTTCTAGTTAAATTTCTGGATATTACCTCATTCTTAAAGAATATGCACCTTTGTTTGAATTTCTATTGACTAGACTATTATTTTGTCCACAGCAATGCAAATGATTCCTGCTCTTAGTAATGAAAATAAATTTAATCTGGTAGAGAATATAAATATCCATATTAAAATTTTAATTTGAATTGGTTTTAACATCTTATTGGTTTCACCATCAATTACTAGGTTAAATAAAATCTTTAGTATATAGTCATTTCATATTTGAATGAGTCATGATTTGACAATTTTAAAAATTATACCTTAAGACTATGAAAAGGATTTTTATGTAGACATATGCTGGATGATTTACTGTTTTTTTTAAATAAAATTTAACTACTCCATATTTTACTGTTTTTTTTTTTCTAAATAGAATTAGACTATTCCACCATATGGTGCAGGGTATCTAGAAATGTTACATATATAAGATCAATAGAAAAATACAGATATGCTCTTTGTTTTCAAGTAATAATGAAGAAAAGTCTGGAAAAAACTCTGCTTGGCTAAATTAAAACTATATTAACGGGTGCTTTAAATTTGTAATTAATTCTTTATGTATTAATTTTTAAAATGGAAACAGAAAGTGATCACAAGATAGTAAAAAGCAAGCAAAGTGGCTGGTGCAGAGTATGCACACAAAAAATATCGGAGATTAGGTTGAAGAATAGATGGGAGAAGTTTGAAGATGGCTTAGTATCACAGCCCGATTAAGTTTAACTAATTTGTAAACAAGGCGAAGCCATTGGGCATCAGGAATATTGGAAGTTGTGAACGGCATACAAAGTGATTTAATATGTATACATGGGAGCCTTCAGAATGAAGGCCCAAAGATATAGGGGAAATTGTTCATTTTTATGCTTAAGTTCAACAAAGTATGGATAGCCTTGTAGAACTCTGATTGAAGAAAAAGGGTATGATCTAATGCTAACTGACTGAGTGGGGGACCTCAGGAAGGCCTGTCTATCTAGATTCTTCTAGGCATCTCTGAGCGTGCATTTCTTCTTTCTGGGTATGGGGCAGGGCCCTCTCTGGAATGGGAGTCTTAGGACATACAATTAAACAAGGGAGACAGATGATTTCTTTATGGCCAGTTTTTACACAGAAATGCAAAGGGAACATTGGAGTAATGTTTTTAGGTTTTATACCTGGTTTTGGGGGAAAGAGATTATGGTTTCTATGACCCACTTTGGGGAAGAGGGATTCTAGTTTCTATGGCTAACCTTAGGGGGAATGGGACTGAGAAACATGAGGGCAGGAGGTCAGAGAAAAACTTTTGCTTCTGGGGCTACTTCTGAAGCCTTCATTTTAAGTTATTGTTTTCTGAGCCCCGACAGAGTGAAAAAAGCAGAATTGGAATCAAACAAAAGCCTTGAATTCAAATCTCTGTTCCATTCTTTATTTGCTGAGTTGCATTTAGGAAGTTGCCTAATATCTCAGATCCATGAAAGCCCTTCATATGTTCCTCTCAGGATTATTGTGAGGACAAAGTGAGATAGAGTATAAAAAAGTACTTTGTGAACTCATCAACACCAAGCAAATGCTGATTCTTTTGTTCATAAAAACCACAAGAATAACTTTTTCAACTAAAAAATAAATTTTCTTTCTGATGGTGGATTTTTGAGATGTTCTCATTTTCCCTTTAGTTATATGTAGGCTAAAATTAAATAATGAATTTGTATATTCCTGTTGTTTCATAAATTAGGTTGACCTTTTCTTCAATCATATTATAATTACATTTTTATGGTATTTTAAAGAACAGCATATTCTCCCCCGCCCAGAAGATGGCGGATGAGAAACACCGCCAGACAGTGTCTCTGCAAAAAAGACAGATTCTAGCAGAAATTAGAAGAAAGAAGCAAGAAGATGAGCCTACATCGGAGGAGGGTTGGCAGGAGGGGTACCTGAGATGACGGGAGACTCCACGGGAGGAGGTCACGGAGGAGAACTGGAAGCTGGGACCCCCGGAGCAGCCCGGAGACCAGGGGGAAGGGTAGGTGGATCTACTGTTTCCCCTCCCCTGAATTTGGGACTGCTGGTGGGCTCTCCAGCGAGTGGAGAGACCTGTGGACACCAGCCCAGCAACGGCCGCCGCCAGTGAGCAGTAAGCCAGTAGCGGACGCAGCACAAGGCTCCCAACTCCCTAGGGGCACCTCCGTGTGCACAGACCCGAGCCACACGGCAGATGCCATATTGCCTCTTCCTCCTCTTCCCCAACCTTACCCGCAGCTGCCCAGAAAGACAGAGAGACAATATAGCCACCAGCCGGAGGCACCTACAGGGAACGGGATCTTCCCTTTTGGGCCCTACAGCTGACTAAGAGGAACTCAGACTGTGAGCTCTCTGCCCGCCAACCCTCCCAGGTGCTGCTGGCATGGTGATCCCAGGAGAACGGGGCAGACCCTGAGGTTGAGAGACATAGACCCAGCGTGGGCTCCCTGTGGGTGAATTGGGACTGGCACTGCACTCCCTGTTGGGGATATAGTTTGAACTCTGGGACCCAGAGGTCAGACCTGCAGACCACATCCCATGCACCGAAGCCTCGCATTGCCCAGGGCACTGAAGGGATATATGTGAACAGCCTGCTGAGGTGTGTGTGCCTTCAGGGGCAGATCAGCGTCCTAGAGGGCAACCCTCCCCCCAAAGGGAGGCCGTGTGCCCAGCCCAGGTGGCGTTCCTGCGCAGGGAACACAGCCGGCATCACAGCCAGGGAGGCCTGGTGGTGTGTGGTCTGGCCGGCTGGTAGAGGCCCAGGAGTAGTCGTGGAGTTGGAGACAGTGGAATGAGGCCAGGCCTGCTCCAGACTGTGGGTCGCGGACAGCCCCACCCCCACAGGCAGACTCTCTGACTGAGAGGGGCCATTCCAGCCCCTCCCTGTCATTTTGACTGGAAGCAGAGAACAGAACTTTGACCCCTGCTGACGACATTGGTGGTGCCTGAGGGTGGGCTTACCCAACTCAGCTCCGCCCAGACTCTCCCCTAGACCAGCCCTCACTGAGGGGGAGAAAAGGACACACCTGGAAGTCCCAGGGCCCCACCCACCACCTGAGGCACTAGAGTTCTCTCTATAGGAACAAGAGCTGATAACAGGATACAAAAACAACAGCTTAGCCTGTTCCTCCAAGCAAGCGCCACCTACTGACAGGGAGAGCATCCTGCACACCCTTTTCACGACACCTACTGACTCATTATACAGGGAGTGGTCGAATCTCACCCACAGACACCACCTACCGGCTAAGAAACTAAACAAGGCATGTGAATACCCAAACAAAAACCTAAAGAAAAGAAACAACTACTGATCGACTTGGGAAGAAATCAGCAAAGGAACTCAGGAAATATGAAGAACCAATCGGAAAACACACCCCCAAAGAGGAGCCCCAGAACCCTAGAATCGGACACCAAACAAAATCAGGCAACCAAAATGACAGAAGAGGAATTTCATATGTGGATCATAAGGACACTCACTGACCTGCAAGACAACTCAATAACCAATACAAAGAAACCACAAAAAGCCTCCAGGATCTGGAAAAAAAGTTCACTAAAGAAATAGACACAATGAAGAAAAGTTTAACCGAACTCCTGGAAATGAAGAATCAAGTCAGGGAACTACAAAATACAGTGGAAAGTCTCAAGAACAGGGTAGATCAAACAGAAGAAAGAATCTCATAGATTGAAGATAACACCATCCAATTAAATAAATCAGTCACAGAAATAGAGCAGAGAAACAAGAGAAAAGAGCAAAGCCTACAAGAGCTGTGGGATTATGTGAAGAAACCTAATGTGAGGGTCATAAGGTTACCAGAAGGGGAAGAAGACAACACTCACGGGTTGGACAAGCTATTTGAAGATATAAAAGAGGAAAATGTCCCAGGCCTTGATAAAAATTTCGATATACAAGTTCAAGAAGCTCAGAGGACCCCTGGGAAATTCAATGTAAACAGGAAGACGTCACGACATGGAGTCATCAGACTGACCAAAATATCAACTAAAGAGGCCCTTCTAAGAGCTATAAGATAAAAGAAGCAAGTAACATACAAGGGAAAGCCAATTCAAATAACACCAGACTTCTCTAATGAGACTTTACAAGCAAGGAGAGACTGGGGCCCCATTCTCACTCTTCTGAAACAAAACAATGCCCAACCTAGAATCTTATTCCCTGAAAAACTAAGCTTTGTATATGAAGAAGAAATTAAGACATTCTCAGACAAGCAAAGGCTCAGAGAATTCACTAAGACAAGACCAGCCCTACAAGAAGTACTCAAAACAGCGTTACGCACGGAACACCATAATAATAACCCACCAATATAAAAACAACCAAAACCCAAAGATTAAAGGCCAGATATTACAATGGCTCAAGACTAAAATCATAGCAACAACATGAACCCAACAGAATGAACAGTAATCTACCTTACCTATCAGTTCTCTCAATAAATGTGAATGGCTTAAACTCTCCACTCAAGAGACATAGGCAGGCTGAATGGATAAGAAAATACAGGCCAAGTATATGCTGTCTTCAGGAAACACATCTAACCTGCAAGGATGCATATAGACTAAAAATAAAAGGGTGAAGATCAGTATTCCAAGCAAGTGGAAGCCAAAAGAAGGCTGGCGTGGCAGTTCTAATTTCAGACGAGTTAGTTTTTAAACCAACAAAAGTAGTGAAAGACAAAGAGGGTCATTATATAATGGTGAAGGGCACAGTTCAACAAGAAGAGATAACAATTTTAAATATATATGCACCTAACTTAGGTGCACCCAGATTCATAAAGCAAACCTTACTGGAGCTAAGCAAATGGATTAATAGCAAATCCATAATCACCGGAGA
>VSMD01117034.1:0-51582 GCA_008750895.1 Mirza zaza | reverse complement strand
TATTGGGCCGGGCGCAGTGGCTCACACCTGTAATCCTAGCTCTCTGAGAGGCCGAGGTGGGCGGATCGTTTGAGCTCAGGAGTTCAAGACCAGCCTGAGCAAGAGTGAGACCCCGTCTCTACTATAAATAGAAAGAAATTAATTGGCCAACTAATATATATAGAAAAAATTAGCCAGGCATGGTGGCACATGCCTGTAGTCCCAGCTACTTGGGAGGCTGAGGCAGCAGGATTGCTTGAGCCCAGGAGTTTGAGGTTGCTGTGAGCTAGGCTGACGCCAGGGCACTCACTCTAGCCTGGGCAACAAAGTGAGACTCTGTCTCAAAAAAAAAAAAAAAAGAAGGACATATTGAACCTATGCAAATAATTATTTTTACCATGAAAATAAGAATACTCAGTAAGAGTTTCCAAATTCTGGAGGGGTTAGACAGGGAGAAAAATGTATCACTTACAAATGTCTCATTTCAGTTTATAAGAGCATAGGCTTCTAAATGGCTATTTTTGTGTTAAAGATAACTTAAAAGAAAGGAAAAAGAGATTCCTTATATATCCAGAAGATAAAACATTAAAACGTTAACAATATTCCAAATAAAGGCCACAGTCATTTTCTTCAGTTCATTTGGTTTTATGTGATCAGCTCTAACTCTGCTCTGTCTTGGGTTTGCAGTCTCTGGAACCTGCTTCTCTACAAGGGTTCTGGAAACCCTGACTCACTCTCCTGTGGTCTCAAAGCTGTTCCTGTCTATGTGGTGTCAGAAGCCTGCACCCAAGAATGCCTGGCAAAGTCCTTTCCACGGGGCTCTGAGACAGTCTTCCTTGTTGAAGAAGCACTCAGACAGTGAGCAAAGCCTCAGGATAAAACAAAACACTGTCTGTAGACTGTGAAATACTTAAAGGGGCTGTGGTTAACTTATTACTGATAATCTTCAAAAGTAAAAGATCTAATGAGAGCTCCTAACAGGAATTGTGCAACTGACAGGCACATTTGGTTGTTTTTGCAATATGAAAAATGAGATAATAGAGACAAATAAAAAAATTTAAATAACAAAATTATTATTATTATAATGATTAACCCCATTTCCAAAGAAAACAGTTAACATTACATGTAATTTATAAAAATGGATGAACATAATCCATTTTACAGAGAAAAATATCTTCAGATACAACATATTGTAATTTTGACAAAATTACATCATGAATATACTAAGCATACAGTTAGAATATACCAAGATTACTCCGAGAATGTCTATAAAGAGATTCAGTGAGTCTGGAACAAGGTCTGAGCACCTGTATGTTAATAAAACTCCATAGATAAGTGATTCAAACTCCCAAATGAAAACCACTGGCTTACAAAAAGCAAGAGTCAAATCAAAGAAGTAAAGTTGCAATCAAGTTAACGTTTTAAAAATAAATGAAATTATGATTGACAACAGGATACAAGTACTGTTGTTCTTTGATACTGGGCAGAGCAGCAGCAGGATTCTGATAAACAGAAACCCATCATGAGCAGTGAGGGCTTTGGAAGTTCTCCAGGAACTTTCCATACAGCATACAATTTTGGAAATGTTTATATTAACATTTTACCCATTCAGATTCAACCTAGGGAAGGCTAAGTATCTCTTCTGGTTTGACAACTCTTCCCATTCAACTCCCCAGTAGTAACATATCAAATAAACCTAAGTATTTCTAGCACTTGGTTTTTTCTATTATACAAGGTGAAAGAACAAATGCTTTATTATTTTCCAGGGGCTTTAAGTGAAAGCTATTTAGTGTATGGTTTTGGAAAGGCAAAATATCAAAAGTTGTCAGGAGATTTCATTAAGACAGAATCATGGATTCCTGAGAACAGTACTTGGCTACCTATTTAACCAAAGTGGCAATAAAATATTTTTAAACAAATATGACTGTAAAGAACCTTAGCTCTTTCCTAAATAAGATACTTTTTTCTTAAATAATCAAGGACATGACAAAGTCAACATAAAAGAGGAAAGGATTCTGATAATAAACAGAATCCCTGCTGTCTACACAGAAAGCAACAGATAACCTGTTATAACCTTTATTAAGGCAGACCAATAACCCAAGAAATTTTATTTTAACAGAAAATCAAATTCTTTTTTTTTCTTTTGCATCAGTATAATATTCGGTACTAAATCTTTTTTAAGAGAGGCATCCGAGACTCCCAGGGGTTGACTTGGAGGTTCTCTCTCTGAGGGACATGGTCCAGGACGGCTCAGTTTCGTGGGGGAGATGCTTAGTTCAGGTCTGGGCCGGGGGACAACTTGCCAGCCAGTCAACAGGGCGGACCAGGTCCCCTTCTTCCAAGGGTATAAGGAACTAATTGTGTTAACCCTTTTTTTACTTCCTGTATTTCCTGATGCTTTGACATGTTGGGGCTTGCAGGCCCTGGCGAGACCGCCCCTCCCAGGGATAGCTAAATTCCTCGAGAATTACATAATTCCTAGAGAGTGTGCTCAAATGCAGACTAACCCACCCAGAGCCCATACCCTGAGAATCTCTCTCTACGGGGACTCTCGCCTGCTGAGCCGTTATCCACCCCTGCCCTAGTTACCCCTGGGCTAGGACCAGGCAGTGAGGGCAGCCCTGCGCCCTCAGAGATCAACCAGCCCATCTCATACCTGCTTATCCTGCCTCTCCTTGTCTTTCCCATGGGAACCACAATAAAGGCTCCTGCCCATGTCCCCGTCCTCTGCCTCCTGGCCAGCACAGCACTTCCCAGCCTGGCCCTGTGTGGCATGCTGCCCTCCGTGTCTAGAGAACTGTGAGTATGAACTGCTTCCCTCGTGATAGACACTTCCGTGTCTGTCTTACCATACTTGATTAAAAAAAATCCCAGACACATTTAAAAACACAAATTACCTTGGGAGTAACGGCATGGCATCCAGACCTGACACCCAGGCACCATTCTGCCCATCAGAGTGTCCATGGTGGGTGGGAGGGCACTGCTGAGCCGAGGAGGCAGGTGAGGAGGAGGGCTCTTGTCGCTCCTCACTGCAGTTCTGTTTTATAAATGGGGCTTCACAGAGGCTAAATAACTGACCCACGTCACACAGCTGGCGAGTGGGAAGCTTGGGTTTGACCTCAGGCTTGTTCTGTCCTGTCTACCTCTGATCCGAGGGTCTTGTTTGGTCTCCATGGAACAGATGAGGAAGTTGGTGCTGGAGGAGCCTGTCCAATGCCTCGAGTGTGGAAGTGAAATTAGACACGAATTATAGAACATCCCAGAGGTGTGACCCAGAGCGTTAGTCTTGAGGGATGGTAGGTGGAAAAAAGGGATGCATGAGTCAAATAAGTTTGGAGAATGCAGTCAAGCATCTCAGAGCTTGTTCTTGTCTGTATGTAGAGCTCTCAGAATTCATTTGGCCACAGGATCGTGTGTATGTGTGTGCATCTTGTAGAACCAGTGCTCTGAGGAACACACTTGGGAAGTGTTGAACTAGCCCTGCAGTTTCCCGCTCGCACCTGTGTCTCGGGTGCTGCACGCCTTTCCTGGGCTCTGCACTCAGGGAAGGGAGCGTCAGGCTGTCGGGTGAGGAGCTTTAGAGGAACCCTCTGAATTGCGGTCACTAAAGTCAGCTAGCCAGTAATAGTGCCAGCAAATGACTCAACAGAAGGGAAGGAGGAAATATGAAGGCAGATGTGAAAATCCTTCCTCTGGAAAATTTCGGAAAATAAAACCTGACATGTGTAAGATTCACTGTGAAAAGAAAAGATGGGATCCCATAGCCTGGAGGCAAGTAATGTGGAACGAGAGATACTGGCTTATGCAGAAGAGATGGGATGTAAGGAATCCAATGTGCAGTCTGGCCTGCAGAGAGCCAGGGATTAAGCAGTAGTGTGTGTGTGTGTGTGTGTGTGTGTGTGTGTGTGTGTGGAGTGTTTGTGAGGTGTGCAGTATGTGTGTATTTGCAGTATTTTGTGTGTGGTACGCATGTGTGTTTTATGTGTATGTTGTGTGTGTAGTGTGGGGTGTGTGCTGTGGATGTGTGTTGGGGGGTGGGGGTGTAGTGTGTGTGGTGTGTGTTGCAAGTATATGCTGTGTCTCCTCGCCGCACTGCTCCCTACATCAGCTTCCTTCCTCGTCTGCTCTAGGAAGCAGTGACTTCCCCAGGTCACCTGGGGCAGCTCATAGTGTCCAGGTCAAATGTGGCAGTCTGTCCACAGCTAGAGGCCAAGTCTCTCTCGTTCCCAAGTCCGGATCCTTGGGGAGGATCCTGACTGCCTTAATTTGTAGTCCTCTGAAGCTGTCACAGTCAGAGGCCTGCGTGAGCCAGACGGATGACGTTCCATGAGGTGTCTCCTGCAGAGTTTCCAGTCTCGTTGAAAAGATGCTATTTATACACACGGAGCAGGGAAGATACACATTGCTAGAAAGCATACCTCAGACGCGGCACTAAGGTATTTAATAGGGGAGAGACCCTATGCCAAGCAGCAAAGGCTGGCAGGTCAGAGGGAGGGGTTTGTGCTTCTTGGTGTGCAAGTGCAGCTGTTCTGCGTACAGGAGGCCAAGAGGGCAGTGGTGACTGCAGGATAGGGCTCAAGACTGTCACCAGCAGCCACCTGGGCCCAGCAGGAAGAATTGAGAGTTCTCCTCGGGGAGTGCTTCATTTCAGGTTGCTGCCATCTGCCCCAAAACAGCAGGATATTTTTCTTTTGTTTTTTGAGATAGGGACTTACTCTGTTGCCCAGGCTAGAGTACAGTGGCGTCATCACAGCTCACTGCAACCTCAAACTCCTGGGCTCGAGCACTCCTACTGCCTCAGGCTCCCGAGTAGCTGGGACTACAGGCATGTGCTGCCATGCCCAGCCAATTTTTTCTATTTTTAGTAGAGATGGGGTCTCACTCTTTCTCAGGCTGGTCTCAAACTCCTGAGCTCAAGTGATCTTCCAACCTTGGTCTCACAGAGTGCCAGGATTACAGGCAGGAGCCACCACACTCAGCCAAGAAAGCATTTTAAAGGGATAGATGTGAGACGAAGATGAAATTGGGGGAAATAGGTGGCTTAGTAATAGCTGGCAAGCCCCTGCTCTCTCTGTTCCCCCGGCCTTCCCCCTTCCTCCTGCTGTGGGCCCAAGGTTCAGCAACTTCTCTTCCGCCCTCTCCACACCATCAAGAATGCCTCGGGTCACACTGCCCCGGAGCTGTACACTGCTTGGGGAGGTGGTGTTTGGGAGGAGCACTTTCTTGGTCCCAAAAGGCAGCAGAGAATTGAGAATCTTAAACATGTTACCCCGACAGCCCACTCTGGCTTGTCTGTGTTTCCCGCCTGTCTGTTGCCGCACCCACCGTGGGACTGCGGCGCCCCTGACGGGGGCCTGGGCCGCAGCCAGGTCCCTGGCCCACAGTGGAGGGCTGCCTCGGGCCCTGCTGTAGCACGCCCCGCCCAGGGCGCGGGCCACGGCTCTGTGAGGTCAGAAGCCTGTCCAGCGTTCCGGATCCAAAGGAGCGCCTCAAGGTGGATTTGGGTCCTCTGTCCTTTGACCTCTGCTTTCCAACGCGGCTTCCCTCCGGGCCTGGCCAGAAGCGCGCAGAGCCCGGCACCAGGCGTTGCGCGCTGGGCCAGGCCACAGCGGCGGCAGGATTTTAATGGGAAAGCAGCTTGCCATGTAGTGGAAGGCATGGAATACTGTCCCGAGTGTCACATCTGATCTTTTATTCTGAAAGCAACGGCCGAGGAGCCGCTGGAGTGCTGGGCAGGGTGCTGGACTCGCGCGGCGCAGACTCGGGCTTTGGGCCCCGCCGCGCCCGCTGCGGCCACAGCTGGCCGGCGACCTGATCCTCGCTGCGCCGGGTTCCCCGCTGTGAACCGGGAGGCCAGTACGCTTCCGAGGGCTTTCCCGAGGATGGGAGGAAGTCACCCACTACACTTACTGCCGGGCACATGGAAGATGCTCAGTAAATTTGTGGAACCGATGAATGAAGCTTGGTAGAAAAGCAATCGGACGAGTGAGCGGTGTGGGAGGGAGCGCGGAGCGCAGCCGCCTCCCGCAGCCGCCCCAGGGCCGCGCCTCGCCCGGCTGCGGGCGTCCGAAGGGCCTGTGTTGGCCGGCTGGAAATTAGGGCCACGTACGACGTGGCGCTATGTGGACACAAAGAAATGAGATGGAATCTGTTTAGGAGATTGTAAGAATTCACTTTTTTTTTTTTGAGACAGAGTCTCGCTTTATTGCCCAGGCTAGAGTGAGTGCCGTGGCGTCAGCCTAGCTCACAGCAACCTCAAACTCCTGGGCTCAAGCGATCCTGCTGCCTCAGCCTCCCGAGTAGCTGGGACTACAGGCATGCGCCACCATGCCAGGCTAATTTTTTCTATATATATTTTTAGTTTAGTTTCTATATATATTTTAGTTGGCCAATTAATTTCTTTCTATTTTTAGTAGAGATGGGGTCTTGCTCTTGCTCAGGCTGGTTTCAAACTCTTGACCTCGAGCAATCCGCCCACCTCGGCCTCCCAGAGTGTTAGGATTACAGGCATGAGCCACCACGCGAGGCCAAGAATTCACTTTATTGGTTTCTGTTATTACAAAACTAATGTATGCTCACTATAGATATTTCGAGAAAAAACACCTCAAATCTCACAAACCAGAAACAATTGCTGTTAACATTTTGGGCCAAACTTTATTCTGTGTATAAATGTTTTTTATTAAAGAAATGAAGCTCATAGTGTACATTTTGTTCCATGACGTGTTTTTCCCCACTTAGAAATATATTGTGGGATTCTCTGAATGTCATTATATCTTCCTCAGCAATATTATGTTCATGGCTACATGTTAGTCCATCATAGGGATATGTCATAACATTTTTGATCAATATTCTATTGTTGAGCACCTAGGTTTATAATTTTTTAGCATTTTGAACAACAATGGGCATCTTTCTCTATGAATCTTTGTATTCTTCCCTAATTATTTTCTGAAGGCTTACTTCTAGAAATGGGTTTGCTGAGTCAAAGTATATGTAAAATTTGAAGGTTTGTGATAATTGAGACAGGATCTCACTCTGTCACCCAGGCTGGAGTTCAGTATCATGATAAAAGTTCACTACAGCCTTGAACTCGGGGCTCAAGTGATCCTTGCATTTCAGCCTCCCATGTTGCTGGGGCTACAGGTGTGCACCACCACACCTGGCCCTGGTTTCTGATAAATTTGAATGAGATTTTGAGTGTAGTTTGTTTTTTTTTATCATATGCTGTGAATCCTTAGAATAGGATTATCCTTTATTATATTTTCAGTCATATATTAAAGTTGGTGTGTTTATGTTAGGAAAATACACTATATCATAAATAACATATTTTATAAAGTAGAAGCCCTTTATATCTTTAGTATTGAACACAACTGTGATTAACCACTTCAGTACCAGCAACGACTACAGTCAATAGCCACAGATGAACGCACACAGTGACTTTAGCCAACAGCCGTGAGATGACTTTTCTAATTTTCCATTTATCAAAATAAAATTGTAAACATTTAAAAATAACGTAATGAAAACATATATGTATATGTTACCTATTCTGATTTACATGACAAGTAAAGCTGCCTGTAAAGTAAAACAAGCTTTCAGTGCTTTCAAGCTTTCCTCATCACACGGGAGCAAAATGGATCCATCGTCAATGCACAGCACATACTACCATGCGGACTGTGAGTGCCGGCTGTGGGCAAGGTTTCATGGCTGGTGAGCGCTGTACCAAAGTGGTTAAAAAAATCATCTGAGAAGAATAACTATTACAGAATAAGGGGAAAAAAATCACCCACTACCCCCTTTCTAATTAGATTGATTCATAACATTAGCACACTGTATTTCCTTCCAGATTTTTGTTTTCTGTGCATTTAATCACAGCTGGGATTGCCCTATAACCTGCCTTTAGTACTTCTGCTAGTGTGCTTTGCACATGGTGCGACGTGCTGGGCTTGTCTCTGTCGCCTCACATTCCATGCCTCCTTGTGCCCTGATGTGAGTAGCTCTGGCATGAGCACCAAGCACATGATGTTCATAGACCTTCTCTAAAAGGATTTGAGAGTCAAGAAAAGCAAAGGAAAAACTAGTTCTGTGGCCCTCTGGGTGAGGGGTCTTAGCCCCACCCAGCTCAGATTCAAGGGCCCTGCAGGTAGCTCTGCACTCCCCGATGTGACACATTTCTGCTGGGAGACAGCTCCCCCGAGACAGAGCCCTTGGCACCGTCAGCAAGCACAGCATGGATGGCAGTTCCTCGCCCTGCAAAGTCTCACACCACCTCTGCTGGGGCCTTTCTAGCCTCTACTGCATGTTGGGACCCAGACAGACTTGTGCAGCTGGAAGCTGGAGTTGTTTGAGACCTGGGTTTTGGCTTCAGATAAGCTTTCAAAGGTTGGCAGATTCATTAAAATTTTTATACATGAAAATGAATTAATGTCACACAGACACAGCTCAGCCTTCTTCAGGTGGGAGAATTGCTAATTCCATTGAGAAAAACATTCTGAATACCCAAGGATTAACTAGTAAACCCTCTTTGCTTTTAAATGTTTACCTTTTGATCCTAAACACTTTGAATCTATTTCTCTCTTATTAGTTGAATCTGGATATGTTGATTCAATTTTTTTTCTTTGCTTCTTAAATATCAGCAGATACTGAAGAAGGTTTTGCAGTGGTGTAGACATAGCATAGACTTCAAAGTCAGACCCACCAAGGTCAAGTCCTGGCTGCAGCCCTGGTGAACTGTCTGGCCTTGGGCCTGAATTTTCTGGTCTCTACAACAGGATTAATGACACTCCATTAAAGGAGATATTGACTATGAAGCTCCTAGCACAGTGTTTAGCACACAGTAGATGCTTAATGGGTGTCTGATCTTTTCTCCTGCTTTCCCTAAGGACCATTATTGATGATTATGACCTAAGACTGTCATTGCAGTGACCAATAACTGTGGTCAGGAGCTGTGGGTGGAAGAGGTGTAGGGTATTAGCTCACAGAAGTAACAATCCCCAGATAGTAACTGAAGTTTTTGAACAAATCCTTAATAGCAGTTAGTTTTATTATCTTTGTTTTTTTCCTAATGAAAATAAGATTTAAGCTTCCTTCTGCTTAGCTAAGTTCTGTTTCTCTTTTTAAAATCTCTACGGCTGAGGGTAGGTATCAGGGGTTCCCTGGCAGAATGTGTTGCAAGAGATGAAAGAAACAAAGACATAGACGCTTTCTTAAATAATATTTAAGAAAGCAGGGAAATCAGGGGACCACCAGCACTCCAGTGCCAAGGTGGCAGTAACTGAACACAGCACTTGCTTTTTATTCTTTTGCCATGTTGCAAAATACAATGATCTCATGTGAAAAAATCATGGGGTACAATGATCAAAGGTTTCAGGGCTCCCCCCAAAATCACAAGGTGTCCTAGCCAATTTCTTTCTCCTTTCTAGAAGTGCAAAACACATAATTCTTCAGTAGGAACAACCCTTGTGATCAAGGTAAACTGATTTTATCCCAAGCTCAAGCTATGTACATGGATATCAATCTTTAACGTCAGTAGCTGCGACCCATTCGATCAAGGAAAAAGGAAACTACATGCTTCCCACTGGGAGACTGGTTTTACATTAACGGAGGCATTGTTGAGAGAAAGGGAGAGAAGGAGCGTGGCCCAGGGTGCAATCACTATGGCAGCCTTGAGACCTTCTCCTGGGCTGACATACTGCAATCCACCTCTACAGCCGTGAGAAGTTTTCATGTCAGGCCGCCCACGTGTTTTCATGCATGAGACCCCTCAGGCTCTGAGGTTGGAGCTTGCTTTGCTGTACTCCCAGATCGCTGATTATGTCCCCCAACTAGGCAGTTAACATCTGCACTTATTTCAGGCTTCTGCTCTGGCAATTCCTTCACCTGCTCTCCTCTCTCAGCCTCAGGCCGAGCATCCCTAAGTCCCAGTGGTCTTACTCCCACCTAGGGAAATGTCTTATACACAGCTTAAAGAGATATGTAAAGCATTTGTGTGTAGAAGTGTTTTGGGTATTGGTGACAATCTTAAAAGTTGAAAAGTGCACCAATTTGACATTTCCAGTAATATTCCATGATTTGTCTATTAAAAAGAGATTTATTTTTTTTTTATGGTCAGCTTCTGGAGGAGTTCAGAGACCCAGGAGGTGCCATTCAACTAGCATTTTATGTATTGGTAAAGATGAAATTACAGCTTCCAGTTCTGCAAGATGGTGAGCTGAGATAATCTGAGAAACTCTCCTGCTATAAAACCCTTGCTATGCTGGATAAAATACAAAACAATGACCTTAACTGCACAGCTAAACTTATAGAAATGGAAGAGAAGTCCCAGGCGCCAGCACAGGAGGTTTGGAAGAGGAGAGTTGAGGATCACATGCTCCAATGTTGCTGCCGTGGGGAAGAGGTGGCGTTTGGCCACGGCAGCTGCTGCTGTCCACTTGGAGACAGATAGGGCCTTGGGCCCATGCAGGGCTTGGAGGCGGAACTTAAACCTTTCTCAAAACTGAGACTCTCCAAGAGCCACATTATTAGAGGAAAAGTGGATTTTTATTCTGCTTAACTCTTATTATCTCTGTTTGGGCTGTGGGTAAGGGGAAAAACAATCTGTCCTTGAGAATTTAAAATCTTGGGCCTGTACCTTACATGGATATGGGGTTCAATTTACATCAACTCACATAGTCTACAAATTGAGAAATAACCTAAAAATTGGTCCCTATTTAGTGATGTACCAGGGCATTTGGGAAACATTCATATATCTACTAGGTGTTCAAAATAGAGGAGAAGGGAGGGGAGGAAAGAGCTAAAAAAGAAAAAAAAAAAAAAAAGGAAAAGAAAAAAATGAGAAAATAAGATAAGAAACAATATTCGAAGAATGAATGGCTATAAATTTGCCAAGATTTATAAAAAATATGAATCTTCAATTCAACAGTTACAATATGCCACCCATGATAGTGAAACTGCAAAATACCCAAGACAAGTAGGAGATACTAACAGCCATGAGAGAGAGAGAATTACCTGCTGTGGAATGATATTAGATGAAAAACTACTTATTAGCATTATCAGTGAAATGAAAGCCAGAAAATAATGGAGTAATAACTTCCAAGTATTAAGAACTCTTTATCCAAATAAAGAATCATTCAGGAATGAGGTTAAAATAAAGACATTAAGGCTCTTCCTTTTTCTCTACTACAAGCCTAATGCTATATACTTTCCTCCAAACAGTTAAGGTTGCATTCTAAAGGTTTCTTAATTATTTTAATTATCATTCAGTTCAAAATATTTTCTGATTTCTATTGAAATTTCTTTTTTGACCCATGTATTATTGAGAAATATATTTATTTCCAAATGTATATGGATTTTCTAATTAACTGTTTGTTCTTAATTTCTGGCTTAGAATGCAGAAAAATTCTGTGTGATTTCAACCCTTTGCAATTTGTTGAAACTTAGTTGATTTTTGTAATATTTTCAGGTTTCGTATGTACTTAAAAACCATATATTTTCTTCTTGTTGGATGCAGAATATATCAATTAGGTCAAATCTTGCTTGTGTGTTAGTCTGCTTATTCTGTCTGTTGCTGAGGAAAGTATGCCTAGTATTCCACTAGGATTTTTAATTTTTATATTTGCTTTATATTAAATATATTTAGAGGCTATATTATTAGGAACATAGAAATTTAGGTTTAGTTATATCTTCCTTATATATTAATCTTTTGTCATTATTAAATATTCCTCTGATGATGCATTTTGCCTTAAATGCTGCCTTGCTTTATTTTGGTTAGTATTTGCATGACCTATCTTTTACCATTCTTTTACCTTTTACCTTTCTATGGCTTTAGATGTGTCTCATGTGTATCAAGTAAGGGGATTTAAAATCTAGTATGATAACCTTTGTCTTTTAGTTGTAATATTTAGTCCATTTATGTTTAATGTAATTGGTAATATATTTGGGATTAAATCTATAATCTCAATAATCTTTTCATTTATCCCTCCTATTTTGAGTTGCTTTTTCATTCCTTTTTGCTTTCTTTGGCTTGACTTTTTTATTTTTCCATTTTTCATCTTCTATTAGCTTGAAATTTATATACTCTTATTATTATCTTAGTGTTTATCCTAGAGATTACATCATGCAGCCAACCCTATATTAGACTTTATTTTCTAAAGTCTAATATAAATTAATACTTTTAACATCTTCCTGGGCAATGCATTTACCCTCTCCTGACTTACAGGCCATTGTTGTCATGTATTTTAATTCTCTATGTATTTTATTCTCTATGTATTTTTAACTCAACAGTATATTAATGTTTTGTAGAGTCAGTATTCATTTATATTTTCCCATATATTTGCATTTCATTGCTATTCATTTCTTCCTGAATCTCCACCTCCCTATCTAGGATCCTTCTTTTTCTGCCAGAATAAACATACCTAGTATTTTATTTAAGGTATTGATGAGTTCTCCCAATGCCTTGTACTTCATTTGCTTCATTTCCTGGGTATAGGAGTTGACTCTAAAGATATCGTTACATTGTGTTATAGTTTCCATTGTTTTGGATGAAAAGTCAGCTGTTCTGAATTTTGCATCTTTAAAGTCAATCTGTCTCCTCTTCACACTACTTATTATTATTCTCTTTGCTTAGTATTTCAGCAGTGTTACTGATGTGCCTTGATGTGGATTATTTTTTATTTACTCAGTTTGTGGTTCATAGAGTTCTTGAATTAGTGGCTTGATGTTTGTCAACTATTTTGGAAAATTCTCAGCTATTCTCTTCAGCACATTCCCTCTTCTGCATCTTTTGGAACTGCATTATGTGCAGACCTTACGTGTGAATTTGCAGTTCTGCTCCCACTCACATGCTTGGTTGGAATCTTTCTATCTCGGCTTCACTCTGAAAGTTTCTGTCTGACCTATCTTGTCTATTCACTGTATCTAATTTGTTGTTAAATACATTCATTGAATTCTTGATTCTAGTGACTGAATTTTTAGCTCTAGAGTTACCATTTGCTTCTTTTTTTATGGTTTTCACTTCTCTGCTGAAATAGTCAATCTTGCCTTTTACCTCCTTAAAGCTCTAAGTTTATTAATTTTAAGTCTGTGTCTAGTAACACATTGTCTGGATCCCCTGTGGACCTGTATCTGTTGGCGTTACTTCTTTTGTTCATGTTGCCTCTCCCCCACATGTGCCTACTTATATTTTATTTGGTTATGAGCAGTATTTGTAGAGTACTTTGTAGAAATAATTTTTGGTTTAGGTTGATATTATCTTTCTCCAGAAAGGATTTGTATTTGTTTCTGCCAAGCAACTCTAGGAACTAGCAGTTACGGTTACTTCGGTCCAATTTCAAATAATTCAAGGCTGAGCCAAGTCCTGCAAGGGCCTATCTATTTATAGTTTGTCCCTACTCCCAGCTTGTAGCCCTTTGGGGGTCCAACATAAAACGAAACCTCCACCCTCATGCCTTGGTGAGCTCTTGCATCCATTTCCTCTCCTTCTCGACCTTTGAGGTTGTGGGAAGTGTTACACAGCCTTTCAGCCATCTCTGTTTCACCAGGAATCAGCACTCCCCATGCCAGGGGAAAGGTACAGAAACATTGGGCTCACCTGCCTGCGCCTCTGTTTTCCTCCTTATCCTGACCTGATTGTTTTTCATATTTTAATAGCTCTCTCATGTTTTGAAGCACACGTGTTTTATATTTTGTCTAGTCTCTCTGACTGTTCCCCTAGAGTGAATGTTTTGGATTATAGACTGCCGTTACCAAAAGCCAAAGCCCCTTATCATTATATTTTTAAGACCTGCCTGTGTTGCTGTGTATACTTTCAGGCTTTAATTCTCACTGTGGTCTATGATGTGCATCTACCACATTTTACCTGCTATTCTAGTGATAAACACCAAGATTGCCCTCTACTGTCTACTCTTAGGCACTGCAAAAAATATAGTATTGCAAATATCCCTTTAGAAACTGTATGGGGTTTTGGGATTATCTATATCCAGGAATAAATTGCTGGGCCATAGGGAGTACCCGGTTTATTTTAATTAAGTGCTACCAGTCAACTTTTCCAGAATTTTTGCATTGATATACCCTCTACCAAGAGTGTGAGACTTCCTGTATCCCCACACCATCACCAAAACCTCGAATAGTCCAGCTTTCTACTTTTCCTTAAGTCTAATGGATATAAAGTGATAAGTCATAATTTTAATTTGCACTTCTCCAATTATAATTTTTCTCTTTGCATTTCTGCCTTTTTCTTATTGATTTGCAAGAGTTCCTTTTATGTTTTGAATATATTATCCCTTGTTGAATATAAATATTGCAAATATATTCTCACAGTTTGTCATCTAACTACCATCTTATCCATAATATCTTTTATTGCATAAAAATTCTTGATCAATCAGTATTGCTTTACGGCTTGTTTTTTTGTGCTATTACTTAAGCAGTCACTGCCCTTATTTTTCCTAATTACAAACTTTTAATTCTATATTTTTCCATCCATGTATAACTGTTTAAGTCACGTGGAGTTTGCTTGTATATGTGATGATGGGGACCCAGTTTTATTCTCTGCGTCTAGTAGTCCAGTGTGCCCAGCACTCACTGCTGACGGTCTGTCCTTTCCCTCTTGCTTTGTGGCACCATCATTATCAAAGATTCTGTTTCCATATATGCATTATCTGAGCTTTCTGTTGTGTGTCATTGGTGCCTTCCTTTGGCTGGTCTTGCTCTAGAGTCATACTGTGGGAAGTCGCTTTCCTAGCAGAGACGCGGGTGGGGAGGAGCAATCCAATGGTGACTGTGGCTTGAACGTTGCAACGAGGTGGTGTGGGCTCCAGCTGGAACGGGGGTCCAGATCGACTGGTGGGACGAAGGGGAGTGCCCCGCAGAAGTGTGTCTATCCTTTGGGCTCTAAGTCACTTAATAACTGAATTTCTCCTGATTCAGAAGAGGGAGCCTTTGAAAAGAAAGATCTTAGAAACCAGCTGCAAAGATTCACTTCTTTTAGCAAATTCCAAAAAGACTAGAAGTCTTATTGTTACTGCTGGTGAACAGATTTTGAACAGCAAACATAATGGAGAAGTATATGATGAAATCTGATCAAATCCAGTTAGGACAGCTGATTCCTTAGAGCAGAATGAGGTTTTGGAAACTGATACTGTTGACATGGCTACTGAACAAAATCCTACCACAGTTGACATCTCTGGAACTGGGGGTACTTCCCCTCAAAACGAAGGATGTACATCTGAACTGGAAATACGTCATTTTGCCAGACTTTGTGTGTCCAGAGGGAAAATGCTTGTACTCTCTGCTGGTTAGACTGCATCCTGTCAGGTTTGGTGCACTTGAAGATGTATGAAAAGTCTGGTCACCTTTACAAATGTCATCCCTGAGTAGCACCCGCTTAAGGCTGCCCATTTCGGTCCATGTAACAGTTGCAACAATAAATCAAAAATAAGAAAAATGGTACTGGAAAAAGTACCTCCCATATTCATGTCGTACTTGGTAGAAGGCTTACCACAGAATGACTTGCAGTGCTGCGCGTTTCATTTTGAAGGTTGTCTTTATCAAATAACTTCTGTAATCCAGTACCAAGCAAATAATCATTTTATGACATGGATTTTAGATGCTGATGGAAGTTGGCTGGGATGTGATGACTTAAAAGGCCCACGTTCTGAAAGGCATGAGAACTTTGAAGTTCCTGCTTCAGAAATACATATTGTTATTTAGAAAAGTAAAACCTCTCAAGTGACAGATAAAGAAGCTGCTTGCCCTCTGCTTAAAAAGACGAATGATCAACATGCCTTCAGTGATAAGAAACCAGACTCTCCAGCGTCGTTTCTGGGGTGAGGAAGCAGCCTCGGGCGCTGGCACTGCGATGAGGCCAGTCGCTCCTCGTGCTCCTCCCAGGACGAAGCTGTAGCTCATGGAGAGCATGCTCTTTCAGGCCCAAAAGGCTCGGTGGACAATAGTATTTTACCTTTGGAGGTAAAATATTGAAGAAACTATCCAGAAAACTACCTCAGGTTTTCACTCTGACTCTGAAGCTTTCCTGTTAACAAGTAAACCTGTGGCAGAAAATACAGGAATTGTCAAAACACATACTTTGTAGTCACAAGAATCACTAATGGCTTCTTCAGTATCAGATCCACGTAAAGAAAATCTTATCCAAGACCGCTGTGGGTCTCAACTGTCGCTCTCGAGGTGCAAACACAGCAGAGCGGGCAGCTGAGTGCGGAGCTGCTGCCCGCGCTGCGCCTGCCAGGCGCTCCTGCCGCCCGTCACGCGGGCAGCGCGGCAGTAGAAACTGAGAAGGACGCTCAGTGAACACAATTCCTTACGCCAAAAACTGAGAATTAAAACTAGAACAAGTTATATCTCAGGTATCTAATTGGAAGGAAAAAGAAACTGCAGCAGGTTCTCTAACCGTGACAGCCAAGTCCTTACAGAACCAGTCTGTGGAAGGAAATCAGAAGAAACCATTTGTGGGAAGTTGAGTTAAAGGCTTATTAAGCACTGGTGGGCTTCTTTCCTGCCACTGTGTTTCAGCTCCTAGTAGAAGCACTGTAACTGGTTTGCAGCCTTCTGTTAAAGGGGCGAATAATTTCGGTGGGTTAAAACTCGAGGAATAAAGCCGAAGGCTGCGGGCACCAGGGACGCTCACAGGGCAGGCGGGCTCCCCCGCGCCCAGCCCTGGGGCGGCACGTGGCTCGGCCACCCACTGAAGTTGCCAAGAAGGGCGACGGTGCCTCACACAGCGCTCACCTCAACCACAGCTCTCATGGAGATGAAACGGTGTTTCTTCAGCAAACCATGGAGACTCAGCGGAAGGTCAAATGCATAAACTTAGCTTAAAACTTCTTAAAAATCCAAAGACAAAAAAAAAAAAAAGAAAGAAAGAAAGAAAGAAATTAGCTACTAGTACGTCCTCCCTGCAAAGTAGAAAACTTCCAAATGAAAGTTGAGAACATGTGCCCTAGGCTGGGCCTCCAAATGATTGTGAGTGGGTAGAAAACTTATTAAATGAACTACAATATCAAATTGCCATTGCAGGTAAGAAGTCTGGACGCACACTGTTTCTGGTGTCTCCCCGTACACTAGTCAAACTCATGAAGAAATTTTAGCAGAATTATTGTCTGCTACAACTGTTGTTTCAACGGAGCCCTCAGGAAATGGGGAAGCTGATTTTAAGTATTTGGAAATGAGAGATAACCACATGCCACATGCTCCAGCTCCTGGCGAATTAAACAGTATTTCCCAGGTCACATATCTGGGACAAGACCATAATTACTGCAGTCCCACCAAGAAAAATCCATGTGAAGTTCAACCAGACTCCCTAACAAATAATTCGTTAGGAAATAACACTTGGAGAGTCCCATGAAGACTGGTATTTTCAGTGAGTGTTTTCCACCTCAGCATTAAATTCTTTAGGAAACGACACATTAGATTTACCTCATTTTGATGAACATCTGAGAATTGTTGAATGCTTATTAACTCTTTAGTTTAATAGTTTTTATTACTCTTAGAAAAACTGTGTTTTCAGGTGGTGTTTACACACTAGCCTTGTGTTAATAGCCATGAACAAAATATAAGTGGTTGAAGGATTCACCTTTGATTGTGCCATGAAACATGGAATCTGTTTTACAAATTAAAATAATCAGGAATGTGTTTTCCTATGGGTTTCATTTTGTAATTGTAAGAGAATGAGGATCTCAAAATTTTTTTTTATTTCATCATTTTATGGAGGTACAAATATTGTTAGGGTTACAAATATTGCCCCTGTCTCCCCTCCCTCCCCCCATGTGTCCAGTCCCCCGGTGGTGTGCGTCACACACGTTATGGAAACATACACCCCTTTCCTCCTCCCCCCTACCACCTGCCCACCACTCGATAAAAAGTTTTGTTTTGATTTTTTTTTGACATTTTGGTTACATTGTATATCTTTGCCTCTCCCTAAGAAGGGTTAGAGTTATGCCCTTCCCCTCCAAAATACTCGCGAAGATCTCAAAATTTTTAAGAGATGAAAAGCATGTTTAGTTTCTGACAGTTGTACGGTTGAGTGCATTAAATTGCTAGATTTGAACAAAAAGCCATATTCTTATTGCTACTGTTTTGAATATGTCCATTTGTTCCATTTTTGAAGATATTTTTCTTTTGCAAAGTTGACTTACCCATTTATGGTCCTTTATGGTTTCCATATATATTGTAGAGTAAGTTTATCAAATTTCTCAAAAATTCTAACTAAAATTTTTATCAGGCTTGCATTAAATGTATAGATTAATGGGTATATAATTAACATATTTAAGTTGTCCCATCCAAGAGCCTCTGAGAGCATGGACTCTTTCTCTAATCATTCATACTATTTTCTATGTTTCCTTTATTAGAATTTCAAAATGCTTTTTATAGAGGTCTTAGTTAATTCTCGGTTAATGTCTAGATATTTTAAGGGCTCTTGCTATTGTCAATTCTATCATTCTATTATATTTTCTAGCAGGTTGCTACTACTGGTATAATAAAAAACATTAATTTTCAGCCATCTTGATGAACTCTCTTATTCTAATAGTTGAAGCTTCTGTTAGGTATTTTTTTCTAGATAGATAAGTATATCATTTCTAAATTATGACTTTTTTTTCTTATAACTGATGGGCTTAATTAGAAAGAACTTAACTGGGGTAACTGGGTAATAATGATTTGGAAATATTTGTACAAGGACTCTTTGCAAGTTTTCATTGAAATTTGACTTTTCAAAAACGCAAAGTGTTCAACAGCCAAAGGAACATCTTTGTGGGGGACTACGGGGATTTTCACCCCACACATAGTGCCTCCAAACACCTGGAGAGACCAGACCTGCCTCTGGGGAGGCAAGAAAGGCAGGAGGCTGGGCCAAGGGCAGCTTGAGCTCAGGATATGTCTGTGGAATCACGGCATCTCTGATGGTTTTTACCCATGCTCCAAAGTGTTTCCACTCTATAATTCATTTTCCTCAAAATAAGGAAAAGGCTTCTGGGAGGTCAGTGTGATGGCCAAGCCCCCTTGGTGACAGAAGGGTCCCTCCTTGTCATACCCTCTGGCTGGCCGCGATGGTCCTCCAGGCTTGCCTGGTCTATGCACAGGCTGCCCCCGGCCCCGCCCCCGGCCATGGGGAGCTCTGGCCCAGCAGTGCCCCCAGGGCCCACAACCAGATTTCTGTGTTCACAGAAGAGTGGAGAAGGGTCTGATCTGGAGCACTCGAGTCTTAGCTGAGCCCTTTGGGAGGCACACCTCCACTTGTTTATTTGGGCAAATAGCTTGCGCCTTGTTTTGTGGTTGCCCCCTGGAGGGCCCTCCGTCACTCCAAAATTTGGTTTGGATGTCAAGACTGTTAACGCCACACACACACCCCCAAGAGGGAGCAAAGTGTTTATTGCTCACATGATGGGCTTTCTGGAGAGCAGGCCAAGCTCAGCCCGACTAGAGTAGCTGCAGCAAAGGGTCCCTGGTGGCTTTGGGTTTCGCTAAGTGCCACCGCCCCTTGCCTTGGGCTTGTGCTGTCCACACTGGTTTTCCGGAGGCAGGGCAAGAGCGGCAGGTGGCACTGGAAAGCCCCCGGCAGCCAGGAATGGCCCAGCTCTTTAGCACACATCCTGTGGGCTGAGCCAGCAGTCGTGCCGTGTGGCTCACCAGCCCAGGCTCTGCTGGCTCTGCACTAGGCCTGACTTTCTCCCTGTGTGGGGGTGGTCGGTCCTGTTCTGTGTGGAAGTTCACGCTGGGAGTCATTTACTTGCATCCGAGATCTGTGGGTGAGATTCCTGCATGTTAGGAAAAGCTGGGACCCTGAAGATGGTTCCAGGGCTGGCCCATCTTTCTGTCTGAGGGCTTGGCCACCCTGGCTCCTCCAGTCTGCAGGTGACCCGTAGGAGCTAGCCTGCTGCCCCCCAGGGGAGGGGACGGGTAGGAGCTGCCAGGGTACCCTCGGAGAGCCAGGCAGCAAGGATACTTGGGACCTGGGGGATGCCTCACGGATAACAAGGACCCCAGGTGCTGGACTGCTTCCCAGGGGAAAAGTCTAGAAGGTGCACCTGTAGTAGGCAAAGTTCATAAGGTGTTCCCTCAAGACCCCCAGCCCCTGGTTATTTACTCAGACACGAACCTAGGGACTGCCAGGAAGGGACTTTGCAGATGCAACTGAGGTCACTGATCAGCTAACCTTGAAGTGGGGTGATGGCTGTGGACTATGTGGACAGGCTCACTGTGCCACAGGATCCCTTAGGAGCAGAAGTCACGGCAGACAGATGAGAAAGATGCAACAGAGAGGAGGAGGGCAGGAAAATCCAAAGCATAAAAACTCAACCCACCACTGCTTAGGAGCAGGTGGAGGAAGTTGCCATGAGCCCAGGGATGCAAGGCAGACCAAGGAATCGGGGACCTCAGTCACAGCCTCATGGAACTGAACCACGCCTGTAACCCGAATGAGGCTGGAAGTGGATTCGTCCTCAGAGCCGTTAGAAAGGGATGCAGCCCTGACCACACCTTGATGGAGGTGACTCTAAGCAAAGAACCAGCTGGGCCACACTGTGCCAGCCCTTCTGACCTGCAGGAACTGGGTGATGACCGATGTGTGTTGTTTCAAGCCACTGTGTGTGTGGTCATTTGTTACGGCTGCAGCAGGAGACTGATAACGTGCACCCTTCCATGGAGGCACACGGCCTGCATCCTAAGCAGCAGCAGGGACTGGTGCAGGGCCTGTCACCCATTAGGGAAAGGACACATGACATGCCATCCAGGAACATTTGTATGCTATTCATCAATGCTCGATTCCCACCATTTTCCCAAAGAGGAGATCTTCCCAGAGTAGAAACTTGACGCTTCCTTAAGGATCTTGTATGCTGTCAGGGTTTTGTGCTCAATCCCTCTGGCCCTCCTTGGGCTGGGGAGTGGGATACTAAGCACAGAGCACGTGCATCGGGGGCGCCTCCGAGGCGCCTGCACCTGGTGCTGAGAGTCGACCTGCAGCGAGGCTGCTCCGTGGAGGGCCAAGTCCAGTGAGGATGAAGGGAGCAAAAGGTTAAGTCATTAACTAAGTCCAACGGATAAAGAGGGGCCAAAATGAGGCCCATTGGCCCTGCCGAGCAGAGCTGGGGGTGTTTGAAGGGGTGGAAAGTGGAGTGTAGAATTGACTATAGGGTGGTTTAGGCAAGAAGTGGCTGTGGTAGCACTCAGAGATCTCATAATCGGGAAAGGCAGACGGGGACTCGAATCTCCCACTAAAATATGAAGTGGAGGACGTGATAAATGCTACGAAATTGCAGAGGAAACTCTAATTGAAAGGGCCCAACAACGAGTAAAGGTGTTTGTCTTGGCTGCTGTGATACCTTTAATGACAGCTAACAGTTACAGAGAGCTGCTGTGGCCTCTGTCCTCCCCTGGAACGTGTCCACACTCAGAAGGGGGCGCCATCGCTGTCCTTGAACGGTCTCTGCCCCTGGGTCTGTTCAGACCCTCAGCCCCTCTGCCCCTGGGCTTGGGGTCAGCCAGTGCCTGAGGGGAAGGTGGCCCAGATGCTGAATCGACCTCCACACCTTCTCTCCTTTACTTTCCCCACAATTTCCCATTTCCTTGATCTCTCTGATACCTTCGAACAGGTATTTATTACTTTTCATCCAACTTTTTAAGATGTTCTTACTACTTTTTTTTAAGGCTAGGGTATTTTCCTCTTTTTTTATTAACTCTTCACAAATATTTGTTTCAAAATATAAACATGTTTATTGCTTCGTCTGATTATGAAGATAATATATTCATCTTGACAAATTCAAAATAACAGAGAATAATTAGGGTTAAAGTCCTCTGAAAGCCCACCATTCAAAAATAGATACTATTAACAATTTGGTACATAAAATCTTTGCTATATGTGTGCCTTTTCATTATTTGTCTTTTAATTAATTTTCTTAAATAAGATTCACACTCTGCATATTGGTTTTTAACCTACTTTTTAATTGATATCAATAATATGATTTTAGTGACTTTTAAAATAAATATAGGGCTAAATCATTCCTTTGAATTGGCTGCATGGCATTTCATTATATAAGTGTACAATAATACATTTTACTAGTTTCCTAATAATATATTATACAATTAGTTTGTCTTTAATTTTTTAGTATTAGAATCAATGCTGGGATCAAAACACTTGCAAATACATATTTGTGTGTTTTTTTTGAGTACTTATTTTTTAAGATAAAAATCCTAACAGTAGGGTCTGACTGACATTTACAGGACATTCTACCCCAAATCCACTGATTATACGTTCTTCTCATCAGCTCACGGGACATTCTCTAAGATTGACCGTATCCTAGGACACAAAGTAAGCCTCAAGAAATTTAAAAAAATAGAAGTCATACCATATATCTTCTCAGATCACAGTGGAATAAAAGTAGAAATCAACCCTAACAGAAACTCAAATTTCTACACAAAAATGTGGAAATTAAACAACCTCCTACCGAATGATTACTTCATAAATGAAGAAATCAAGATGGAAATAAAAAATTCTTTGAACGTAATGACAATGGAGAGACAAGTTATCAAATCCTCTGGGACACAGCTAAAGCAGTACTGAGAGGAAAGTTTATTTCCATAAATGCCTATAACCAAAAGTCAAAAAGATCACAAACAGACACTCTAATGAAATGATTCAAATAGCTGGAAAAAAAAAAGAACAGACCAACCCTAAACCCAGCAGAAGAAGTGAAATCATTAAGATCAAATCAGAACTAAACGAAATTGACAACAGGGAAGCTATACAGGAGATTAATAAAACAAAAAGTTGGTTCTTTGAAAAAATAAACAAAATTGACATGCCTTTGGCTAGGCTAACGAAAAGCAGAAAAGAGAAATCTCTAATAAGCTCCATCAAGAATAAAAAAAGATATCACAACTGATCCCAAGGAGATACAAAACATAATTTACGAATACTACAAAAATCTGTATGCACACAAAATGGAAAATGTGGAGGAAATGGACAAATTTCTAGAAACACACAGCCTCCCTAAGCTCAACCAGGAAGAAATAGAACTCCTGAACAGACGAATATCAAGAGATGAAATAAAAGCAGCAATTAAAAATCTCCCTAAAAAGAAAAGTCTAGGTCCAGATGGCTTCACACCCGAATTTTACCACACTTACAAAGAAGAACTAGTACCTATCTTGCAGAAATTATTCCACAACATCGAGAAGAATGGAAACCTCCCCAACACCTTTTATGAAGCAAATATTACTCTGATGCCAAAACCAGGAAAGGATGCAACAAAAAAAGAAAACCACAGACCAATATCCCTTATGAATATAGATGCAAAAATTTTCAACAAAATCCTAGCTAACTGAATCCAGACGCTTATCAAAAAAATAATCCATCACGACCAAGTGGGCTTCATCCCAGGGATGCAGGGATGGTTCAACATACGTAAATCTATAAATGCAATTCACCACATAAACAGAAGCAAAAACAAAGACCACATGATTCTTTCCATGATGCAGAAAAAGCTTTTGACAAAATTCAACACCCTTTCATGATATGAACACGTAATAAAATAGGCATAGAAGAAACATACCTAAAAATGATACAAGCCATATATGACAGACCCATAGCCAACATCATACTGAATGGGGAAAAATTAAAAGCATTCCCACTTAGAACTGGAACCAGGCAAGGCTGCCCACTATCTCCACTTGTATTCAACATAGTGCTGGAAGTCCTGGCTACAGCAATCAGACAGGAAAGTGGAATTAAAGGTATCCAAATAGGGGCAGAAGAGATCAAACTTTCACTGTTTGCTGATGATATAATATTATATTTAGAAAACCCCAAAGATTCAACCAAGAAACTCCTGGAACTGATGAAAGTAACTCCTTTACTAAATGGATTTAGTAAAGTCTCAGGATACAAAATCAATACACAGAAATCAGAGGCATTCATATACACCAACAACAGTCAAACTGAGAACCAAATCAAAGGCTCAATTCCCTTCACAATAGCAACAAAGAAAATAAAGTACCTAGGAATATACTTAACCAAGGAGGCAAAAGACCTCTACAGGGAGAACTATGAAACACTGAGGAAGGAAATAGCAGAGGATGTAAACAGATGGAAATCCATACCATGCTCATGGGTCAGCAGACTCAACATCATTAAAATGTCTATACTACCCAAACTGATCTACAGATTCAATGCAATATCTATTAAAATCCCATCATCATTCTTCACAGATATAGAAAAAAGTTTACACTTCATTTGGAACCAGAGAAGATCCCGCATATCAAAAGCAATTCTAGGCAATAAAAACAAAATGGTAGGTATTAATATGCCAGATATCAAGCTATACTACAAAGCTGTAGTAATTAAATCAATCTGGTATTGGCACAAAAATAGGAATATTGACCAGTGGAACAGATCTGAGAATCCTGATATAAAACCATCCTCATATAGCCATCTAATCTTTGACAAAGCAGACAAAAACATACACTGGGGAAAAGAATCCCTTTTCAATAAATGGTGCTGGGAAAACTGGATAGCCACATGTAGAAGACTGAAACAAGACCCACACATTTCACCTCTCACAAAAATCAACTCATGCTGGATAACAGACTTAAACGTAAGGTATGAAACTATTAGAATTCTAGAGGAAAATGCTGGAAACACTCTCCTAGACATTGGCCTAAGCAAAGAATTTATGAAGAAGACCCCAAAGGCAATCACAGGAGCAACAAAAATAAATAAATGGGACATGATCAAACTAAAAAGCTTCTGCGCAGCCAAAAAATAGTCGTGAAAGTAAATAAACAACCTACAGAATGGGAGAAAAGGAGAAAATGTTCGCATCCTACACATCTGATAAGGGGCTGATAACTAGAATCTATTTAGAACTCAGGAAAATTGGCAAGAAAAAATCAAACAACCCTATCAAGAAGTGGGCAAAGGACATGAACAGAAACTTTTCTAAAGAAGACAGAATAATGGCCAACAAACATATGAAAAAATGCTCAACATCTCTAATCATCAGGGAAATGCAAATCAAAACCACAATGAGATATCACTTAACTCCAGTGAGAATGGCCTTTATCAAAAAGTCCCCAAACAATAAATGCTGGTGTGGATGTGGGAAGAGAGGAACACTCCTACACAGCTGGTGGGACTGCAAACTAGTTCAACCTCTGTGTAAAGTGTTATGGAGATACCTTAAAGCGATACAAGTGGATCTACCATTTGATCCAGCAATCTCATTACTGGGCATCTACCCAAAAGATCCAATGACCCTCTACAAAAAAGACACCTGCACTCGAATGTTCATAGCAGCACAATTCACAATCACAAAGCTGTGGAAACAACCCAAGTGCCCATCAATTCATGAGTAGATTAATAAAATGTGGTATATGTATACCATGGAGTACTATTGAGCCCTAAGAAACAACGGTGATATAGCACATCTTGTATTTTCCTGGATAGAGCTGAAACCCATAATACTAAGTGAAGTATCCCAAGAATGGAAAAACAAGCACCATATACACTCACCAGCAAACTGGTATTAACTGAGCAGCACCTAAGTGGACACATAGGAACTACAGTAATTGGGTATTGGGTGGGTGGGAGGGGGAAGAAGAGGGGGGTGGGTATATACATACATAATGAGTGAGATGTGCACCATTTGAGGGATGGTCACGCTGGAAGCTCAGACTTGTGGGGGGAGTGGGGGAAAGGGCATTATTCGAAACCTTAAAATTTGTAACCCCATAATATGCTGAAATAATAATAATAATAATAAAGATAATAGAAAAAAAATCCTAAAAGTAGAAAAATTGGATCAACATATTTGTTCTTTGTAAAGTTTTCTTGGAGTATAATATGCATATATAAAAGAGCACCAATAATAAGTATGTTCTGAGGAATTTTCACAAAGTGAACATTCCTGTGCAACCAACACCCAGCTCAAGAACTAGAACATTACCATCACAACAGTCTCTATCTTTTAAGTGGAATGTTTAGACCACTAACATTTAATGTGATTATTGATATAGTTGGACTTACATTTACCATTTTGCTTTACCATTCTCATCTTCTTTTTGTGCCTCTCTTTCTCCTTTCCTGACTTCTTTTTGGTTAATTGGAATTTTTTAAAATTCCACTTTAACTTATTTTTGACTTATCACTGTTCCTTTGCATTATTTTGTAATGGTTGCTCTGGAGATTATAACATATGTCATTAACTTTTCATAGTTTACTAAAAGTAATATTTACAACTTTATAGAAAATGTAAGAACCTTGCAACTGTATAATTTCATTTATTCCTTTCCTGAATTTGTGATAGGGCTGTCATTTATTTGTTCGTCCACATACACAATAAGCCCCACAGTACAATGTTATAATTTTTGCTTTAAACCATTCTATATATTTTAAAGAAATTAATTTAAAAACAGTGTGTTGTAAGTACCCACAATTTTACTACTTCTGGTGTTGTCATTCCTTCTTGAAGATCAGAATTTTACCTGTCATCATGTCACCTCAGCCTGAGAAGCTTCACACAGAACTTCTTGTAGTAATACTACTTCTTGTAATAATACAGAATTCTGAGTTGGCAGTTCTTTCCTTTCAGCAGTTCAAAGATGTTGTTACACTACTCTGTCTTTCATTATTTGTGATGAGAAGTCAGCTGCCACGCAGCCAAGGCCCATCTAATTATGTGTCTCTGTATTTATCCTTCTCGGGATTCAGCGATCCTTGAATCTGTAAATCTAGGTCTTTTACTGAATTTGTGAAATTATTAGCCATTATTTCTATAGATTTGTTTCTGTTTTATTCACCCTCCTCATGTATGACCATTTAATATTGTCCCACAAGTTTAATAATGTTACCATTTAATATTGTCCCACAAGTCACTAAGGTGCTTTTCCTCATTTTCCAACATTTTTTTCTCCTTTTCAGATTGGTTCATTTCCATTGGTCTATCTTCAGATTCACTGACTCTTTCTTCTGATATTTTGATAAGCCTTTTTGTACACATTTTTATTTCAGATACTATATTTTCCAGTTCTATAATTTCCATTTGATAATTTGTTATATTTCCTTTTTATTTATTTTTTTTTTTACTATCTCCTATCTCTTCATGCTTTAGAAGCATGTTCTTCTGTATGTTTCTGAGCACTGGTGTAATAGTTCACTGTTTTTTCTGACCTCTGGAACATCTACATGTTGGTCTCCACTGGTTGACTTCTGAGTACCAGTCACGTTTTCCTTTTCTTCTTTCTTTAGTTGGCATCTTGGTCATTGAGTGACAGATTACAGAGTCTTTGGATTCTGTTGTTTTGCTGAAGAGTTTGGGTTAGTTAGTTTGTTTGTTTTTCCTTTTAGCAGGAAGTTAATGTGGCTGAGTTAAAACTTCACATTCCATTTTCAGATTTTTGGCCCTAACCAACTGCATGGAGTCTTCCCCATCCCATCCTAGTTCAGCAGTCAGCCAAAGACTTGAGCAGAGTTCCGCCCAAAATTTATCTGTAGCTCTCCCTGAAGCTCTTTTTCCTGGGATTGTCCTCATTATTCAGGCTTCTGTGATCACCCTGAAATTTGTTTTTGATTGTTCAGTCAATGAGACTAACTGCAGATTTCTGTATGGGCTTTATCCTCACCTTGGTGCCTGCCCTTAGGCAGGAGCCTCAGCCAGTGGCATATCCTGTTGTTTCTGTCTGCTTTGCTTTGGGTCATTCTCCAGTGACATCAGGTAGCTGGGGTCAGCGGTTGCGTTTAGAGCCCAGGTCTTACCCTACTGCCCTGGCTGGAGTGCAGTGGCTGGATCACAGCTGACTGTAACCACAAACTCCTGGCTCAAGGATCCTCCCCCCTCAGCCTTCTGAGTAGACGGAATTATACTCCACCACTTCTAGCTAATTTTTATTATTATTATTTTTTGTAGAGGCAAGATCTGACTGTATTGCCTAGGCTGATCTCAAACTCCTGGCCTCAAGTGATCCTCCCACCTCACCTCCCAAGGTGCTGGGATTACAGTGAGCTACTGCACCTGCCTCAGGCAGCTGTACTTTATATTCCAGTAGTCATAATTATCTGTGCAGAGTTTGTCTCATAGTAGCCATTCCACCATTACTGGAAGACCTTAAGATAAAATAAATACTTTATTCATTGAGCAATTGAGGGAGATATTTTTGAAACTCTCTGACAGGGAAATTAAGTTTTTTGGTCGACCTTAATTGCCTCTGTCTAGGAGTAATGAAGGATGGGGGAGGCGGAGTGACTGTTACTTACCATTGTGACGAGGTTAATTTATTTGTGCTCATGGCATACAATGAATGGAAACTGAAGCCACATCCTTACAGATCCTCCCATCTTAGCACATTCCAGGGACATTTCCACTTTAGAAATCAGCTTCATGTTTGTGTGTTTAAAGAAGATCCAAAATGGACACTACTTTCAAGTTAATTTTGGACAGGTCTTCAGGGAATAAAAGAGGCAGGCATGTTGATAGAGCAGAGGTTTGTGCATTGGAGATTACACAGGCTTGTGTCTCAGTTCTGCTGCCATTTTCTCAGAGCTGCTAAAGTCTTTCCACACTGCAGAGTTTCTCTTTTATAAAATGAAGACAAATAACATAGTTCCATGACAGAGAAGTAAATGAAAATGTTTGTCAGATCTGAATCCAAAAGGTTTAGATTGCATTTTCTTCATAGGAAAACAAACTAGTCTAGGCATATTAGCATGCATGGCCCTGGCAGCCCCCGTGAGCCTAACTTTGACCTTTTGCCAGACACAAGCTACTCCGAGTCTCTCCAGTGCTCAAGAGCCTGGCCTAGGAATTTTATAGGAAGTATTTTGACAAGGGGAGAAAAGTAGCCTTTAGCAAATTTGTTTTATCTGTCTTAAAGGATAAAACGTTTGAACAGATAGTGTCAGGGTTGATAGGAAAAAAGATGGTAGCAGAAGAGAAAAACAATGCAATTTCTGGAAAGTGTGCATCTTCCAGCAACATTGTAGGACTTAAGCTTCCCTGAAGCTTAAGCATGTGCCTCTGTGCTAACCGCTTGGGCAGCACTGAATGCTCTCAATGTCCATAGCAGTGGTTCCAATGGTTTGCATCAAAATTGGTTAACTCAGATTGGTTGGGAAGTCATCAGAGCTGGAGTGGCATAGGCAGGGTGCAGAGAGGAAGTAAGGCCCGACAGGCAACAAACTTTGGATGCCACAGTAAGAATTTTGACTCTCACTCTGAATCAAATAGGAGCCTTTGCAGATCTTAGGCAGAAGAATGATATGACCACTCCAGTGGTCTGCCTCACAACAGAGGGGAAACCAGCTGTTGAGGGGAGGGGCAGCCATGGCCTACACAACAGTTGCTGGTGGAGAGATGAGAAATGGTTGGATTCTGGGTAATGAAGTAGAGGCAGAACTGATTGACTTGCTGATGAAATGGATGTGAATTGTGAGAGAAAGGGAGCAGTCAAGGATAATGCCAAGATTTTTACCCTGAGCCACTGAAAGAATGCTGTTGCCAGACACTGTGATCAGGAGGCCTGTGGCTTGGGTGGCTTGGGTGGGTGTTCAGGAGCACTGCTTGGGGCACATTACTTTTGCGACGTTTATCAGGTATCCCAGAAGAAGAGCCCAGCAGGCTAGTGGAGTGGCAGGGGAGTGTTGCCCCATAGCAGGTCACATGTGCATGACAGCCTGACCACCTGTGGGAAGCTGTTACAATGACTACAGTGCAGAGGTGTCCAGATACCCAAATGTGAACCCGAGCCTATCTGTGTTAGACAGAAGATATAAGATACTGACAGCTGCAAAGCCACAAGCTGAGAGCAGAGTGAGGGATGCCTTTCGTTGTGGAATTGCGTACTCTGACAGCAAGAACCAAAACATATGTGCAAGGATGTTTTGAAGTTGACTTCATGGAGGGTGGTGGAAATGAAGTCAACCACTGTTTTCTTTACATGGACAAGGTAAAGAAGGTAAAGGTGAGAGGTGCATATACAACCATACCTTCAAGATCCAGGAAAAACTTCTGACTCAAGAAAGTATAATCACTGTGAAAGGATTCCCTTCAGCAGTCCCCGAGACTACTGACAGATACAATATCTTCAGATCTTACATGCTGAAATTAAAGGGTTGGTAGCTCGAAAAGGAGGAAGCGCAGGGCCCCCTGGGCAGCGTTACAGAGAAGTATAGTATGAAGGCAGCACAAAGTGCAAGGGCCCCGCGCTTTCCAAGCTGGCAATATATTTATTTGTGTTCTTTATTTTAAAGGTATAACTATATGTGAGGCAGTTTTTTAAACAATAGGCTGGAGAAGGGCTGCATGAATTGGGTGCGAACTGAAGAGAGGCACAGGTCTCCAAGCAGAGTCCGCCAGCGTGCGCAGTGCACGTCTGCACCTGCTAACGCCAAGGGCTCCATGGTGCACGTGGAAACTTAATGCTATCTGGAAAGTCACTTCACCTGAAACTGGTTTTGGCACACTCAACCGCCACAAGCCAGAATGCAAGAGCTTTCGAGGCGTGGCCTCTCTCACAGGAGCGCCCTCAGAGCGCCCAGAGCCACCTGCGGGCCGCGCAGCTCGAGCACCAGCAGTGGGAGAGACGGGCCCAGCTATGATCTACCTGAACGATCGTGGTGTTCTGTGTGATATTTAAATAATTTTTGTGGTGAAAATCATTAAATTGTGACATGACTTTGCTGTATTGCAGAGTATTGAAGTGAAAATAATGAAACATTTCATTAAAGCAATACATGCCGTAATTTCATGGTGTTAATTTGTAAAGATACTGCCTTCCTTGGATTTGTACTCCAAAAGTCTATGACATAGAATGTCGTGTTGTGGGCAGGTTCTGTTCAGTGAAAAATCAAAGTGATTACTTGAATTTTACAGCAGCCTTCACTTAGAGGAATAGCTGTTCGCATCCTTGGCACCTCACATTTGCCTGACATGAAATACCACACGCCGAAACTCACGCTTCACTTCTTGCTAAAGCATGACATATCACATTTTTATGTGATTACTTTTTGAAGTAATTGTGACCACAAAGCATCTTTTATACATAAAGACCTGCCCTGTGGCTAATTTCCCATGTGGCAGTGCAGCACAAGCAGCCGGGCTGTGGGGCACTCACACAAAGATGCAAGCTCGGGACAGCAGGAGACTGGAGGGGAGAGCTGCAGAGAGGGTGTGGCCATGTGGGAGAGGGAGCTGGCCTGAGAGGAGGCGCTCCCCTGTGTGCGCAGGGGAGGAGGGAGCCTGGAGCGCTTTACTCCTGCAGTGTGCCTAGTGAGCCCTGCTTCAGGGGCGGGCTGGAGTCAGACACACTGCAGTGGGCACACTGTAAAGTCTCAGAAAAGGCTATTTTCCTCCCACCTGTAAGAGAAGTGGGAGACTAGGTAGGATGAGAGAAGTTCAGAGCCTAGCCCTCTGTTGCCTGGGCTAGAGTGCTGTGGTATCAGCCTAGCTCACAGCAACCTCAAACTCCTGGGCTCAAGTGATCCTCCTGCCTCAGCCTCCCAAGTAGCTGGGACTACAGGCATGCGCCACCATACCCGGCTAATTTTTTCTATATATTTTTAGTTGGCCAATTAATTTCTTATTTTTTTTTAGTAGAGACGGGGTCTTGCTCTTGCTCAGGCTGGTTTAGAATGCCTGACCTTGAGTGATCCTCCCGCCTTGGCCTCCCAGACTGCTAGGCTTACAGGCATGAGCTACTGCGCCTGGCCTGAAGCTTAAATTTTAAGTGAGCTTTTTGGCCGAGGGCAGTAGCTCACGCCTGTAATCCTAGCACTCTGGGAGGCTGCATTTTGGGAGGCGAGACGGGCGGATTGCTCAAGGTCAGGAGTTCGAAACGAGCCTGAGCAAGAGCGAGACCCCATCTCTACTAAAAATAGAAAGAAATTAATTGGCCAACTAAAAATATATATAGAAAAAATTGGCTGGGCATGGTGGCGCATGCCTGTAGTCCCAGCTACTCAGGAGGCTGAGGCAGGAGGATCGCTTGAGCCCAGGAGTCTGAGGTTGCTGTGAGCTAGGCTGATGCCACAGCACTCACTCTATCCTGGGCAACAAAGCAAGACTCTGTCTCAAAAAAAAAAAAAAAAAAAAGTGAGGTTTTCGTGCAACCTAAAATCAAAATTCTTGAGCTAGGGAGATGACTAAATGTAGTGTGGGATCCTGGAACAGAAAAGGACTTTAGGGGACAACAGAGGAAACCTGCGCGTCAGTTAATAATATATTAGCACTGGTTCAGGCATTGTGATGAATGTACCATACTAAAGTGAGATCATAACAACAGGGGAAGCTGGGTGTGGGGTTAGGGGAATTCTCTGTACTGTCCGCTCAATTGTTCTGTAAATCTAAAACTGTTCTAAAAAATAAAGTCTATTAAAAATAATTTTTTAAAAAAGCCAAAAGCTGGATGGGATTTAGACAGAGCAGAAGGCACACGTCAAGCAGTAAGCAAAGGCACCAGTCGAACAAGAGCCAGGGAGGGAGTGATACCAAGGCCAGCCTGGCCCCAAGGGCTGTGGGGCTTCCAGACCAGGCTGCCGGAGTGCAGGGCAGGAGGGGGCTCTGCGCTGGCTCCAGCGGAGAGGTTGTGGATGGAGGAGTAGACGCTGCCCATGCAACCTGCTCTTCTAGCAGTAAGCAGGGACCCCACCAGCCGTAACTGTGGGACTGTCAGCAGGACTCTTTCCTGCAGAAGTCATGCAGTTTGAACAAGGTCAGTCTAGTGAAAAAACCCAGAGATCTGGCTGGCCCAAGAGATTTGGCTCCTTGTGAGCTGTGTGATTTTGGGGAAGGAGCTTCACCTCTCTGGGACCCAGCTCCCTCATCTGTAGAAGGGGCACAGCAGCTTATCTTCCTTGTTCATGTCACAAGGATGGAGTGAGATGCCTTACAGCAGCATACCTGATGCATGCCACTCCTGCAGCTCAGTGCTGCCAGGGACGGGGACAGTGCCCGTGCCCGCTGCCCCTCCCAGGCAGTGACCACACACGTCCTGCCAGCTGCCTCACAGCTGCACTTGCACCTCTCTTCTGTGTCTCACTCTACTCCAGCTAGTCCACGACTCTTCCATGTCCTTGAACAGCCCCACCGGCTGGCTTCTGGGCCGGATGCTTTTACATAGCCTGGAATATCTTCGGCCCCTTCGCGCCCCCTGCCAACATGTCACCCTGGGCTCTCCCAGGCCTGCTCAGGGTCTCCTGTGCCTCCTGCTTCCGGCATCACTTGACACCACTTGTTTAACGCCCCTGTTTCCTGCGGGGCTCTGATCTCCTTCTTCACGCTGCACCCTTAGCACCCAGCGTGGTGGCTGGTGGCACCAACACAGTGGGCGCTGGGTGAACACCGCTGGGCGAACGCAGAAGGACGGGCACGAATGCGCAGTGGCCCTGGCTGGCCGGTGCCTGCAGCCCTCCAGCTGTTGCACATGCCCAGATGCCTGCTCCACGCCAAGACCATGCGCCAGGCTCTGCAGAGAGATTTCTAAAAGGCTCCAAGGCCACCCCAAAGACTGCATTGCCTTTATTTGCTGGAGCAGAACTTTCTTTGGCGTTAGTAGTCACTTTCTTAATGGTTCTTGAGGAAAGCAGGGGGTCTCAAACTTCCAGCACACTCTGGTTCACACGGAGGCCGTGCGGACGTAGCCTGCGCAGCGCTGCCCCTAGTCTCCATCAGCAGGCCTGGGGAGGGCCCAAGAATGTGCGTCTCTGGCAGGTTCCTAGGGCAGCTGCCAGGCTGGAACCACACCGAGAACCATCGCCTTCCAGGCTGTGGAGCAGCGCGGCAAGGAGGCACACGCCGGGAGATCCCCTGTCTCCCTGGGGCAGAACCGCCGTCTTCCCTGCAAGGGGTAGCAGAGAACTGCTGGCTGCTGTCCACCAGAGGGAAAGGCACCCTCGCTGGACTTTCATCCAGATCCAGAATTCTCAGCTGTGCTGCCGTCGAAACATTGTTAGGATTTCAGAGTCGATCAGACAGCTGATCTGTCTTCCTACACAAAAATTAAAAATATGGAGCCAAGACCGGCTTGTGTGCCCACCAGGCCATGTGGGGGATGTGTGGTCACACCCTTTAATGTGTGCATACCAGGTGACCCTCCGGGGCCTTGCTTCACACCAGAGAGCTTGAGGAGAGTGTCTGCAGGCTAGTGACACAGACAGCACAGAGCCGGGACCCCTGCTTCAGTCCTGGGGCCCCTCCCCCACCCCACTCCCATGCCCACAGCGTCCTCTCTTCCCTTCTTTTACTCAGTCTTGAAACCCACAGGACCACCTACTGAGGCCCACACCCTGTGCTAGGAGCTAGAATATAAGATGATGACTAAAAGTAGTGGGAGACTTGTGGTGACTTACTTTCTTTTCTCACAGTCTGCAAATTTGCTAGATGAGCAATCATTCTGTTAACTGCTGAGACCCCAGCTGGGACTGGCTAAGAAAAGAGCCAAGAAAAGCAATGACTCCTACAAGAAACCTGTTTTATTCCCCTAAAGAGACAATTGCTTTAAAAATTCCCCAGAGAAAGTGTGGCATAGAGAGAGGGGGAGACCTTATCTTTTAAGAAATATACTATAGTATTTATAGATTAAGTTATATGATGTTTGGGACTTGCTTTAAAATAAAGGAGCACTGAAAGAAATCAAAGAGAATCTAAATATGGGTAGATATTCTGTGTTCCTGGATTGGAGGACTCGGCAGGACTCACTGGTCTCCAAATTGGTACATAGATTTAATGCAATTCCTATCAAAATCTCTAAAGAGTTTTTGTAACTGTAGACCAGATTAATCTAAAATTTATATGGGAAGGCACGGGAACACAGACAGCCAAAACAATTCTGAAAAAGAGAAATAAAGTAAGAGGTGCCACTCCACTAAATTTCAAGAGCTATTACAGACCCACAAAAACAAGGTGGTTATCAGCTACACGCGTTAATGTTAGAGAAAAAAAGAAAGTATAAAACGTAAAATTTTAAAAATTTAATATTAAAAAAAAAACAACAAGATGGCATGGGAGGAGGAAGAACACAAGAATTAGAACAAAGAATCCAGAAATAGTGTCAAACAAGTACATCCAACCAGTTGTTTAAACAGTTGAGACATAATCCACATATTGTTCTTATTTTCCATCTTTTGTTGTTTTTTTTTAATTTTTTTTTTATTTTAGCGTATTATGGGGGTACAAGTGTTAAGGTTACATACATTGCCCATGTCCCCCTCCCCGCTCGAGTAAGAGCTTCAAGCGTGTCCATCCCCCAAACGTTGCACATCTTACTCATTGTGGTTGTATATACCCATCCCCTCCTCCCCCATCCCACCCACCCAACACCCGATAAATGTTACTCCTACATGCCCACTTAGGTGTTGATCCGTTAATACTAATTTGCTGGTGAGTACATGTGGTGCTGGTTTTTTCATTCTTAAGATATTCACTTAGTAGAATGGGTTCCAGCTGTATCCAGGAATATACACGAGGTGCTATATCACCATTGTTTCTTAAAGCTGAGTAGTATTCCATGGTATACATATACCACATTTTATTAATCTACTCATGAATTGATGGGCACTTGGGTTGTTTCCACAGCTTTGCGATTGTGAATTGTGCTGCTATAAACATTCCAGTGCAGGTGTCTTTTTCATAAAGTGACTTTTGATCTTTTGGGTAGATGCCCAGTAGTGGAATTGCTGGATCCAAAGGTAGATCTATTTGTATTGCTTTGAGGTATCTCCATATTGCTTTCCACAGAGGTTGAACTAGTTTGCAGTCCCACCAGCTGTGTAGGAGTGTTTCTCTCTCTCTGCATCCACGCCAGTATTTTTTGTTTGGAGACTTTTTTTTTTTTTGAGACAGAGTCTCACTTTATTGCCCAGGCTACAGTGAGTGCCGTGGCGTCAGCCTAGCTCACAGCAACCTCAATCTCCTGGGCTCAAGCAATCCTGCTGCCTTAGCCTCCCAAGTAGCTGGGACTACAGGCATGCGCCACCATGCCCGGCTAATTTTTTTTCTATATATATTAGTTGGCCAATTAATTTCTGTTTATAGTAGAGATGGGGTCTTGCTCTTGCTCAGGCTGGTCTCGAACTCCTGAGCTCAAATGATCCGCCCACCTCGGCCTCCCAGAGTGCTAGGATTACAGGCGTGAGCCACCTCGGCCGGCCAATTTGGGGACTTTTTGATAAAGGCCATTCTCACTGGAGTTAACTGATATCTCACTGTGGTTTTGCTTTGCATTTCCCTGATGATTAGAGATGTTGAACATTTTTTCATATGTTTGTTAGCCATTATTCTGTCTTCTTTTGAGAGGTTTCTGTTCATGTCCTTTGCACATTTTTTGATAGGGTTGTTTGATTTTTTTCTTGCTGATTTTCCTGAGTTCTAAATAGATTCTAGTTATCAGCCCTTTCTGAGATGTGTAACTTGCAAAAATTTTCTCCCATTCTGTGGGTTGTCTGTTTGCTCTCTTGAGAGTTTCTTTGGCTGTGCAGAAGCTTTTTAATTTGATCAGGTCCCATTTGTTTATTTTTTTGCTGTTGTGATTGCTTTTGGGGTCTTCTTCATAAATTCTTTGCCTAGGCCAATGTCTAGAAGAGTATTTCCAACATTTCCAACATTTTCCTCTAGAATTCTAATAGTTTCACACCTAAGGTTCAAGTCTGTTACCCAGCATGAGTTGATTTTTGTGAGAGATGAAAGGTGTGGGTCTTGTTTCAGTCTTCTACATGTGGCTATCCAGTTTTCCCAGCACCATTTATTGAATAAGGATTCATTTCTCCAGTGTATGTTTTTGTCTGCTTTGTTGAAGATTAGTTGGCTATATGAGGATGGTTTTATATCTGGGTTCTCTGTTCTGTTCCACTGGTCAATGTCCCTGTTCTTGTGCCAGTCCCAAGCTGTTTTAATGACTATAGCCTTGTAGTATAGTTTGAAGTCTGGTAAATTGATACCTCCTATTTTGTTTTTATTGCCTACGATTGGTTTTGTTATACAGGGTCTTCTCTGGTTCCATATGAAGTGTAAAATTATTTTTTCTATATCTGTGGAAAATGATGATGGTATTTTGATAGGGATTGCATTGACTCTGCAATGGGTCACTTTGAGTAGTGTAGACATTTTAACAATGTTGATTCTGCCGACCCATGAGCATGATATATTCTTCCATCTGTTTACGTCCTCTGCTATTTCCTTTTTCAGTGTTTCATAGTTCTCCTTATAGAGATCTTTTACCTCCTTAGTTAAGTATATTCCAAGGCACTTTATTTTTTTTGTTGCTATTTTGAAGGGAATTGAGTCTTTGATTTGGTTCTCACTTTTACTGTTGTTGGCATATATGAATGCCTCTGATTTCTGTGTTTTGATTTTGTATCCTGAGACTTTACCAAATTCACTTATCAGATCAAGGAGTCTCATGGTTGAATCCTTGGGGTTTTCTAGGTATAATATCATGTCATCAGCAAAGAGTGAGAGTTTGATCTCTTCTGCTCCCATTTGGATGCCCTTAATTCTGCTCTCTTGTCTGATTGCCGTAGCGAGGACTTCTAGCACTATGTTGAACAGAAGTGGAGATAGTGGGCAACCCTGTCTTGTTCCAGTTCCAAGTGGGAATGCTTTCAATTTTTCCCCATTCAGTATGATATTGGCTATGGGTCTGTCATATGCCATTGGCTATGGCTTGTATCATTCTTAGGTAAGCCCCGTCTATGCCTATTTTGTTGAGCGTTCTTATCATAAAAGGGTGTTGAATTTTGTCAAATGCTTTCTCTGCGTCTATTGAGAGGATCATATGGTCTTTGTTTTTGCTTCTGTTTATATAGTGAATTACATTTATATATTTGCATATGTTGAACCATCCCTGCATCCCTGGGATGAAGCCCACTTGGTTGTGATGAATTATTTTCTTGACAAGCACCTGGATTCGATTGGCTAGGATTTTGTTGAGAATTTTTGCATCTATATTCATAAGGGATATTGGTCTCTAGTTTTCTTTTTTTGTTGCATCTTTCCTGGTTTTGGTATCAGGGTTATGTTCGCTGCATAAAATGTGTTGGGGAGGATTCCATCCTTCTCAATGTTGTGGAATAATTTCTACAGGATAGGCACCAGTTCTTCTTTGTAGGTGTGGTAGAATTCAGGTGTGAAACCATCCGGTCCAGGACTTTTCTTTTTAGGAAGGTTTTTTTATTGCTGTTTCAATTTCAGTACTTGATATTGGTCTGTTCAGGAATTCTATTTCTTCCTGGTTGAGCCTAGAGAGGCTGTGTGTTTCTAAGAAATTGTCCATTTCCTCCACATTTTCCGGTTGGTGTGCATAAAAGTTTTTGTAGTATTCATAAATTATATCTTGTATCTCCGTGGCATCAGTTGTGATTTCTCCTTTATTGTTCCTGATGGAGCTTATTAGAGATGTTTCTTTTCTGCTTTTCATTAATCTAGCCAATGGTGTGTCAATTTTGTTTATTTTTTCAAAGAACCAACTTTTTGTTTTATTAATCTTCTGTATAGTTTCCCTGTTGTCAATTTCGTTTAGTTCTGATTTGATCTTAATGATCTTAAGTGATCAAATGATCAATTCTTCTGCTGGGTTTGGGGTTGGTCTGTTCTTCTTTTTCCAGCTCTTTGAGATGATTCATTAGGTTGTCTATTTGTGATTTTTTCGATTTTTGGATATAGGCATTTATGGAAATAAACTTTCCTCTCAGGACTGCTTTAGCTGTGTCCCACGGGTTTTGGTCACTTGTGTCACCTTTGTCGTTTAGTTCAAAGAATCTTTGATTTCCATCTTGATTTCCTTGTTTATGAGGTGATCATTCAGCAGAAAGTTGTTTAGTTTCCATGACTTTGTATAGAAATGAGGACTCTTGTTAGGATCGATTTCTGCATTTATTCCATTGTGGTCTGAAAAGATAAATGGTATAATTTCTATTTATTTTAATTGTTTGAGACGTGCTTTGTGTCCTAGGATATGGTCAATCTTAGAGAATGACCCATGAGCTGATGAGAAGAATGTATATTCAGTGGTTTTGAGGTAGAATGTCCTATAAATGTCAGTCAGGCACATTTGTTCTAGGGTTGTGTTTAAGTCCATGATTTCTTTGTTAATTTTCTGATTGGAGGATCTGTCCTGTGCTGTCAGTGGGGTGTTAAAGTCTCCAACTATTATGGTGTTGTTGTTTATCCATTTGTTTAGGTCCAGAAGAGTTTGATTTATGAATCTGGGTGCACCAAGATTGAGTGCATATATATTTAAAATTGTTATGTCTTCCTGTTGAACTGTACCCTTCACCATTATATAGTGACATTCTTTGTCTTTTATTACTTTTGGTGATTTAAACACTAAATTATTGGCTGGGTGTGGTGGCTCACGCCTGTAATCCTAGCTGTCTGGGAGGCCGAGGCTGGCGGATTTCTCAAAGTCAGGAGTTCGAAACCAGCCTGAGCAAGAGTGAGATCCCGTCTCTACTATAAATAGAAAGAAATTAATTGGCCAACTAATATATAGAAAAAATGAGCCGGGCATGGTGGCACATGCCTGTAGTCCCAGCTACTTAGGAGGCTGAGGAAGTAGGATTGCTTGAGCCCAGGAGTTTGAGGTTGTTGTGAACTAGGCTGACACCATGGCATTCACTGTACCCTGGGCAACAAAGCGAGACTCTGTCTCAAAATAAATAAATAAATTATTTTTATTATAAATAAATAAATAATAAAAACTAAGTTATCTGTAATCAGCACTGCCATGCCAGCTTTCTTTTGGCTTCCGTTTGCTTGAAATAGTGTTCTCCACCCCTTTACCTTTAGCCTAATTGCATCCTTGCAGGTTAGATGTGTTTCCTGAAGGCAGCAGATACTTGGCTTGTGCTCTTTTAATCCATTCGGCTAGCCTATGTCTCTTGAGTGGGGAGTTCAAGCCATTCACATTTACTGAGATAACTGATAGGAGGGGCAGATTGCTGTTCATTATGTTGGGTTGAACTTTGTTGCTTTGTTTTCTCTCTTGAGCCATTGTAGCATTTGGGCTTTGATCTTTAGCTTTGAGTAGATTTACATTCGTGAGTGTTTATTGTGCTGACCATGGGTAACACTGTTTTGAGAACTTCTTGAAGGGCTGGTCTTGTCTTGGTGAATTCCCTCAGTCTTTGCTTATCTGAGAATGTCTTGATTTCTCCTTCATATGCGAAATTTAGTTTTGCAAGGAATAAGATTCTAGGCTGGGCATTGTTTTTTTTCAGAAGAGTGAGAATGGGGTCCCAGTCTCTCCTTGCTTGTAAAGTCTCAGTAGAGAAGTCTGGTGTTATTCGAATTGGCTTTCGCTTGTGTGTTACTTGCTTCTTTTGTCTTATAGCTCTTAGAAGGGCCTCTTTAGTTGATGTTTTGGTCAGTCTGATGACTGCATGTCGTGATGTCTTCCTGTTTGCATTGAATCTCCCAGGGGTCCTCTGAACTTGTGTATCGAGATTTTTAGCAAGGCCTGGGAAATTTTCCTCTATTATATCTTCAAATAGCTTGTCCACTCCTTGAGTGTTTTCTTCTTCCCCTTCTGGTAACCCTGCGACCCTCACATTAGGTTTCTTCACATGATCCCACATCTCTTGTAGGTTTTGCTCTTTTATCTTGTTTCTCTGCTCTATCTCTGTGACTGATTTATTTAATTGGGTGTTATCTTCAATATCTGAGATTCTTTCTTCTGTTTGATCTACCCTGTTCTTGAGGCTTTCCACTGCATTTTGTAGTTCCCTGAATTGATTCTTCATTTCCAGGAGTTCGGTTAAACTTTTCTTCATTGTACTGATTCCTTTAGTGAATTTTTGTTCCGGGTCCTAGAGGCTTTTTGTGGTTTCTTTGTGTTGGTTATTAAGTTGTTCTTGCAGGTCGTTGAATTTTCTTATGATCCACATTCAGAATTCCTCTTCTGTCATTTTGGTTGCCTGATTTTTGTTGGTGTCCATTTCTAAGGGGCTGGTGCTCCTCTTTGGGGGTGTGGTTTCTGTTTTGTTCTTCATATTTCCAGAGTTCCTTCGCTGATTTCTTCCCATGTCAATCAGTTGTTGCTTCTTTCCTTTAGGTTTCCGTTTTGGTATTCACACACCTTGTTTAGTTTCTGAGCCGGTAGGTGGTGTCTGTAGGTGAGGTTTGACCACTCCCTGTATAATGAGTCAGTAGGTGCCATGAAGAGGGTGTGCAGGGTGTCTTCCTTGTCAGTAGGTGGCGCTTGCTTGGAGGAACAGGCTACGCTGTTGTTTTTGTGTCCTGTAACCAGCTCTTGTTCCCCTGGAGAGGCACTCTAGTGCCTCAGGTGGGCGGTGGGGCCCTGGGACTTCCAGGTGGGTCCTTTTCTCCCCCTCAGTGAGGGCTGGTCTGGGAGAGAGTCTGGGCGGAGCTGGGCTGGTTAAGCCTGCCCTCAGCCATCACCAATGCCGCTAGCAGAGGTCAAAGTTCTGTTCTCTGCTTCTGGGCAAAGCTGTTAGGGAGGGGCTAGAATGGCCTTGCTCAGTCAGAGAGTCTGCGTGTGGGGGTGGGGCTGTCTGAGACCTGCAGCCCGAAGCGGGCCTTGCTTCTTTCCACTCTCCCCAACTCCACAGCTACTCCTGGGCCTCTGCCAGCAGGCCAGACCTCCCGCCACCGGGCCTCCCCTGGCTGTGATGCTGGCCGAGAGGTTCCCTCCGCAGGAACGCCACCTGGGCTGGGCACACAGCCTCCCTTTGGGAGGAGGGTTGCCCTCTAGGATGCTGATCTGTCCCTGAAGGCACACACACCTCAGTAGGCTGTTCACATAAATCTCTTCTGTGCCCCAGGCAATGCGAGACCTGGGTGCACGGGATCTGGTCTGCAGGTCTGAGCTCTGGGTTGCAGAGTTCAATCCCTATCCCCACCAGGGAGAGGAGTGCCAGTCCCAATTCACCCATGGGGTGCCCAAGCTGGGTTGTCTCTCAGCCTCAGGGTCTGCCCAGTTCTCGTGGGATCACCGTGCCAGCAGCTCCTGGGAGGGCTGGCGGGTAGGGAGCTCACCGTCTGAGTTCCCCTTAGTCAGCTGAAGGGCCCTGAAGGAGAAGGTCCTGTTCCCTGGAGGTGCCTCTGGCTGGTGGCTATATTGTCTCACTCGGCAGCTGCGGGTAGGGTCGGGGGAGGGGAGGAGGAGGCAACATGGTGCCTGCCGCGCGGCTCAGGTCTGTGCACACGGAGGCGCCCGAGGGAGTTGGGAGCCTGGTGCCGCATCCGCTACAGCCTTACCGCTCACTGGCGGTGGCCATCTCTGGGCTGGTGTCCACAGGTCTCTCGACCCGATGGGGAGCCCACCAGCAGTCTGAGATGCAGGGGAGGGGAAAGTTAATCACTTCATCTACCCTTGCCACTGGTCTCCAGGCTGCTCTGGAGGTCTCTGCTTCCAGTTTTCCTCCGCAACCTCCTCCCGTGGAGTCTCCCGTGGTCTCAGGTACTGCTCCTTCTGACCCTCGTCCGATGTAGGTTCGTCTTCTTGCTTCTTTCTTCTAAATTCTGCTAGAATCTGTCTTTTCTGCAGAGACACTCTGTCTGGTGGTGTTTCTTATCCGCCATCTTGATCTTCCTCTCTCCTGTTGTTTTTTTTATAATAACCGTGCTGTGGATGTGAAGTGATACACCATTGCAGTTTTGATTTGCATTTCCCTAATTATTAGTGATGTTGAGCATCCTTTTATGAGCTGTTTAGCCATTTGTATATCTGCTTTGGAGAAGTCTGTTCAATTCCTTTGCCCATTTTTGTATTGTTTTTTGAATTTTTGGCTTGTTTCTTTTATTTTGTTTTCTGAGTTGTAGTTCTTTATACATTCTGATATCAATCCCTTATTGGATACATGATTTGCAAATATTTTCTCCCTTTCTGCAGGTTACCTTTTCTCTACTAATACTGGTCTTTGATGCATAGAAGTTTTAAATTTGATATAGTCCAATTTATATTTCTTTTTCTTTTGTTGCCTGTGCTTTTGGTGTTATTTCCAGGAAATCATTCCCAAATACAATATCATACAGCTTTTCCTCTATGTTTTTTTCTAGAAGTTTTATAGTTTTAGCTCTTTTATTTAGAGTTAATTTTTGTATTTGTTAGGTAAGAGTCCATCTTCATTCTTTTGCATTTGGATGTCCAGTTTCCCAACACCATTTTTTGAAAAGACTGTCTTTTCCCCCATTGAGTGTCTGGGCACCTTTGTCAAGAATCAATTGACCGGCCGGGCGCAGTGGCTCACGCCTGTAATCCTAGCACTCTGGGAGGCTGAGGCGGGCGGATTGCTTGAGGTCAGGAGTTCAAAACCAGCCTGAGCAAGATCGAGACCCCGTCTCTACTAAACATAGAAAGAAATTAATTGGCCAACTAATATATATATAGAAAAAATTAGCTGGGCATGGTGGTGTATGCCTGTAGTCCCAGCTACTTGGGAGGCTGAGGCAAGAGGATGGCTTGAGCCCAGGAGTCTGAGGCTGCTGTGAGCTAGGCTGACGCCTCGGCACTCACTCTAGCCTGGGCAACAAAGTGAGACTCTGTCTCAAAAAAAAAAAAAAAAGAATCAATTGACCACATACGTGAGGGTTTATTTCTGGGTCCTCTGTTCTATTCCTTTGATCTAGGGACTGACTATTACTGAGTAGCTTTACCTGCCTTCTTTCCAAGGTGAGTTGTTTATTTCTCTCAATTCTTTGTTGTGGCTCTTCTGTTAGGCTTCTACTTGACTCAGAAGAAAACTTCTCACTTTCAGATGAGTTTGTCAGAAAGGGATCTATTCAGTAGCTCTTACTTCATGGCTGTCATTTCCCCTCCGTCACCGCTAACACAATTTTCGTGTAAAATAGCGAGATCAAGTCGCATTTGTTTTGAAGAGTTCTGAACTTCCTTTTTATTTCCCAGGTATTCAATTCTGTCCATAAAATCCTCAAATTGAGATTTAGGGAACAGCCTATGTGCCCAGTGCTCCCTGTGTCTGATCAGCATCTTCGAGTCTTCAGCCATGACTTTTACCTGACGTTTGCCTTGTCAAACAAACTGCTTAAGGCTGCAAGCTGCTCTCTGCGTCAGCCTCACGCCCGGCGTGGTGCGTCCCTCTTGCTGTTGTCTGGAGGCCCAGGAGCAGCTGCTGCCACTCCACGGCCTTCAGCAGGCCCAGCGCCTTCACCTCCTGCGTCTCGGAGAGGCTGGAGGTGGGAAAGGAGGGCAGTTTCTTCTCCACGTACACAGTCTGCTGGGCCACCATGCCGTTCTCCTGTGGTCCAGCATCTTTTCCTCTGGTTTCCTCCCTTCCTGGAGACTCCTGGACCTTCTTTGCAGGCTTGTCTTCTTCTCACACACACTGCAGCCACCCGCATGCCCTGAGGGCCCTGTTGAATTTGATATGGTAGTATTTTGTTGAAGAGTTTTGTATCTATATCCATAAGGGGTATTAGCCTTAGTTTTCTTTTCTTGTAGTTTCTTTGTCTGATTTATTATCAGGGTAATACTGGCCCTATAGAATGAGTTAGGAAGTATTCTCTTCTCTTCAATTTTTTGGAAGAGTTTGAGAAGAATTGGTATTAATTATTCTTTAAATGGTAGAAGCCATCTGGCCCTGGGCTTTTCTTTATTGGGATGTTTTCTATTACTTATTCAATCTCCTTACCAATTATAAGTCTATTCAGATTTTCTATTTCTTTTTGAGTCAGTTTTGGTAGATGTGTGTTTCTAGAAATTTCCCATTTCTTTTAGTTTAATGTGTTGGTGTACAACAGTTCCTAGTATTCTCTGATAACAATTTTTGTTCTGTAAAATAGGTAGTAAAGTCCTCACTTTGCCAACTGAATTTTACAAAGGTACAAAAGCAATTCAGGGGAGGAAAGATAGTCTTTTCACAAATGGTTCTGGAAAAATTAGACCATCCATAGGTAATGAAAATTAACTTTAACCTAAACCTCACATATTATACCAAAAAAAGAGAAACCAACTCAAATGGATCATAGATTTCATTGTAAAATTGCAAACTTTTAGAAGAAAACATAAGAATGGCCCTTATTGAAGCTGCAGCTGCTGTGGTCAAAAGGGGCCCAGAGTGACAGTTTTCCTTGACAGTTGGCGTGCCGTTTACAGTAACTGATCCACTGCAATGTTTTGGGAAAATACAGTTCAATTGAAAGAGGAAAAAATGGAAGAAAGCATAAAAGAAAATCTTTGGGAACAGTGTTTGGTGAGGAGTTCTTAGACATGACACAAAGGCACGACTCATAAGAGGAAACATTGATAAATTTAACATCATGAAAATTTAAAATGTTTGCTTCATGAAAACCTTTGATAAGGGAATGAAAACATAAGCTACAGACTGGAAGAAAATGGTTGTAAACCATATATTTAACAAAGAACTCATATCCATAATATATAAAGAACTCTTAAATCTCAACATTAAAACAATAAAAAATCAAATTAGAAAATAGGAAAAAGGCCGGCGCGGTGGCTCACGCCTGTAATCCTAGCACTCTGGGAGGCCGAGGTGGGCGGATTGCTCAAGGTCAGGAGTTCGAAACCAGCCTGAGCAAGAGCAAGATCCCGTCTCTACTATAAATAGAAAGAAATTAATTGGCCAACTAATATATATAGAAAAAATTAGCCAGGCGTGGTGGCACATGCCTGTAGTCCCAGCTACTTGGGAGGCTGAGGCAGCAGGATTGTTTGAGCCCAGGAGTTTGAGGTTGCTGTGAGCTAGGCTGACACCATGGCACTCACTCTAGCCTGGGCAACAAAGCCAGACTCTGTCTCAAAAAAAAAAAAAAAAAAAGCAAAGAAAAGAGGAAAAAGACGTGAGGCGATATTTCACCAAAGAGGATACATGGCAAAGAAGCGCATGAAAAGATGTTCGGCCCCACCAGCCTTTTGGGAAATGCAAACTGGGACCATGAGGAGATATAACAGGACGCCTATCAGAATGTCTAAAATGTGAAGGAGTGACAATACCAAATACTGGTGAGGATTCAAAGAAACTGGGTCTCTCATACAATTGCTGGTGGGAATATAAAATGGTCCACCCACTGTGAAAACTAGTTTGGCAGTTTCTTAAAAACTAAATATTCGACTCCCATGTGACCCAGCAATTGCACTCCTGGGCGTCTATGCCAGAGAAGTGAAGCTTATGTTCACACAAAACCTTGCTCATGAATGTTCACAGCAGCTGTGTGCATAACGTCCAATGATTGGAGCCGACTCACACATCCTTAAACAAGTGAATGGTTAAACAAACTGTGGTATTTATTGCATGCCAGGGAATATAACTCAGCAATAAAAAGGAGTAACGTATTAAAATAAAATAACTTGGATGAATCGCAGGCATTTGGCTGAGTGAAAAAGGCAACCTTGAAAGCTTACATACAGTTTGCTCTGGTGGTTACACAAATCTGTTGGGGTGATAAAATGACATAGAACTACACACACACATCATACCAACATCAGGTTCCTGGCTGTGGTATGGTACCACCCTTACTCGAGATATACCATCTGGGGACACTGGGTGAAGGGTACCATAGGACCTGTATTAAGATTGTAACACCCTGTAACTCTGTAATTATTTCAAAATAAAAGGTTTTTTTTAGAGCCCTAGAGAAGAAGGCATGTCACTTTGACAACCATTGATGGATTGTAGTTTGTTTTAGATGCGTATTGTGGTTATGTTTTTCAAAAAGACAAATGGGGTCCTTATTTCTTAGAAACATATGCTATGGTATTTAGATATAACATGCCTTGGTTTTATTTTAAAAACCATCTAGTGGGGAGGTGAATTAGATGATGAAACCAAACTGGCTACATGTTGAGAATTGTTCAAGCTGGACAATGGATATGTAAGATTTATTATACTATTATCGCTCCTTTTTTGCATGTTTGAAACTTCCCATAATAAAATAGCTTTAAAACACAAATGAAATAAAAAATTATGAGGGTTCCTTGGGACTCGTGGCTACACGCATGGTCAGACGCCGGGCCTTGGCTCCCACTGACAAGCTGGGCTCAGGCCACTGCTGCCCAGCTGGAGACTGGGGTGCCCAGGCCAGCTCTGGGGATGTGCACGGAGCACTAGCCGTGCTCCCGGCGCGGGCTCCGAGGGCTCACCATTTGCCCACCTGCTCGTCTCCCCATTTGCCCCTCCATCTGGTTAGTCGCCATTTAGCCACAATTCTTCCATCCATCCGTTTACTCATTCATATATTTAGCATTTACTAAGTGTTGCCGTCAGTGAAGAAGGCACGGCTACTGCCTTCTAGCTGGGGAGAGGCCAGCATGGTGTGTAGAGGGTGTGTGTGTTGCACCGCGAGAGCTGTCTGTTCAAGCACACTGACAGCCAGACAGACGCAAGATGAGGCTTTCCAGAAAAGGAATGCCTGAGGGGGCTGTGACAGCTGTTATGTGTCAGCCCCACCCACATAATCTAGCATAACATCCCTATTTCAAGGTCAGTTGATTAGCAGCCTTAATTCTGCAACCTTAACTCCTCTCTGTCATGTAACATAACATATTCATAGGCCCTGGGGATTAGATCCTTTCACTATTCTGCCTCGCACAAGAATAGAGTCCAGGTGCAGACCCGGCTGTACTGGAAACTCGACTTAACCACTTCAGTACGTGTGTCGACTATAGGCGACAGCCACAGATGAACGCGCACAGCGACGTTAGCCGACAGCCGTGATACGAAGGCGCACAGCCGAGCGTCAACTTTAGCATTAATAACAAAACCTCTACAACAGTACTCCAAATCAAGGCAATACAACCCTGTACTGCATCAGAAAATCTCATGCGTTTTAGAGAAAGACATTTTCCAGCACCTTATAATAGTAATATAACAAAAAGGAAAAATCCATTAAGAAGATGTATTGTATGCTCAAAAAATAATAAAAGGTGTAGTACTAGATACTATTGTAAGCAATGTAATGTTAGCCTATGTGTAGCCCCATGCTTTGAAATTTATCATACCAAAGAATAAAATTTATCGTAATATTCAAAAACTTGCCTTATTTCTTTATGATATGAATGAAATAAAACTATAATTTTGAATTGAGTTTTCTAATTTTTCATTTATCAAAATAAAATTGTAAACATTTAAAAATAACGTAATGAAAACATATATTTATATGTTACCTATTCTGATTTACATGACAAGTAAAGCTGCCTGTAAAGTAAAACAAGCTTTGGGTGCTTTCAAGCTTTCCTCCTCACACGAGAGCAAAACGGACTCGTCGTCAAAGCCCAGCGCAGACCGCCGTGCGGACTGTGAGTGCGGCCGTGGGCGAGGTGTCGCGGCCGGTGAGCGCCGCACCGAGGCGGCTAAGGACAGAGCGGACACCGCAAATCTGGGAAAGGACTGCCTATTCCACAATTGGTGCCGGCACCATTCGTTATCTTTGTGGAAAAAATTAACTTGGATTCTAACCTCATGGCATATATAAAAATCATTTCCAGGTGGATTAAAAGCTTTCATGTCAAAAGAAAAACTATAAAATATTAAAAGAGAACACAGGACAAGTTGGTCCGAGTGCAGTAGTGTTCACAACTAACAGATCACAACCAGTTACAGATTCCTTTGTTCCTTCTTCCACTGCTCCAATTGACCAGCCTTAAAAGAAAGAAAGAAAGAAAAAAACCATTGGAGACTCTCTTTATGACTTTGAGGTGGGGTGAATTTCCTCAGCACAGAACGCATAAACCATATAGGACTAGATTAACAGATTTCTCTGTATTAAAATTAAGAACTTCTGTTCATCAAAAGGCACCGTAAAGAGAATGAAAAGACAGGCCACAACCTGGGAGGAGATAGTTGTAACACATATGAACAGACACACCTACCATGTTTCCCCAAAAATAAGACCTACCCATAAGATAAGCCCTAGCAGGATTTCTAAGCATTTGCACAATAGAAGCCCCACCTCGAAAATAAGCCCTAGTGACGGGCGTGGCCACGCAGTGTATCTGCACAACCCGTGCATTTCGTCGGGGATCGGGAAAGAAGACGAGCAGCCCTTCTCATCTGCCCCATGAGCTCTAGTGCTCGACATGAGAGATTGGGGCCAACGGTTCTAAAGGAAATAGAGTCGCAAAAAATTCAGGATGGAATTCAGGGTTTGGAGAGTTATGATGATGTTCCAGAAGAAGATGACTTAACTATATTTGAATAAATGTAGATTGTTGTACTGTACTTAAAAAAAATAACACATCCCCTGAAAATAAGCCGTAGGGTGTCTTCTTGAGGAAAAATAAATATAAGACCCTGTCTTATTTTGGGGAAACACTGTAGAATGGAGGAGGGAAAGTATCTATATACACACACATATTTTTTATACCATGATACGTTAAGGATAGGCAACTCAATAGAAAAATGAGTAAAACTTATAGAAATTTCACATTAAAGGAAATATAAATGACCCATAAACACAGATAAGATGCTCAACTTGCTCAACTCATTAGTAATCAGAAATGTAAGTTAAAGCCACAAAGAGATACCATTTCATGTTCATTAGCTTCTCAAAAATTAACATGTCTGATAATGCCAATCCCAGGAGCTAGCTAGGGTCTAGAGATGGGGACACTCACACACCACTGTGGGGTGTCTGCATTGGTAGGACTGCTTTAGGAAATGGTTTGGTGTACCTAGGACCCAGAGATGTCACACCTAAGTGTCTACACCCTAGAGTGTGTATTTATGCCAGGGGCAATGATTCCGACTCGAGGACAAAGATCTTAACTACTACAAAATTTTGTGACCCTCCAAAGAGGCACACTGCATGAGCAGTATACAGTGTATCTGTGGCACTGACACTTCATGGGGGCGGGGGTAGGAAGACAATGTCTAAAAGGCTCCTTAGGGTGGCAGTCAGAAGCGAAGCTGAGCGGCGCTGCCTAGAGGCACAGCAGACCCGCGCTCACAGCAGCAGCCACGCGGGGCGCAGCGTCTTGCTCCCGCAGTGCAGCAGACACACACAGTCTGCGAGACCCTAAACACAACACTGCACGGCAGTGAAAACACGTCAAGCACAGCTGCACAAGCAGTTGAGTGACAAGAGCCAGACAGAGAAGAATAGCTGCTGGGTGTGTCATTTATAGAGGGTCAAAAGTAGGCATAACTGGGCAGAAATCAATGCCATGACAAAGACAAGCATGGGAATGACATGCAAAACGTTCCAAGTCTTGGATATCTCTACAGGAGCGAGAGGGGCGTGGGGCTGGAGTGCAGGTACAGGAGGGGAGTCCAAGATTCTGATGTTCTTCTTAAGCAGGGCGATAGGTACCAGGACTGTTCATTGTATTGAATTTCAAACTATATTTGCACGCATATACTGTGTATTTCCTTTAAATACACACACACATCTATTTCGTAACAAAACTTTTACATTTTTCTTAAGGGCCTCACAGCGCAGCGCCACGCAGTGCGGGCGCGGGCTCCGCAGGGGGCGCGGGCTCCGCAGGGGGCGCGCGGGCTCCGCAGGGGGCGCGCGGGCTCCGCAGGGGGCGCGCGGGCTCCGCAGGGCGGGCGCGGGCTCCGCAGGGGGAGGCGCGGGCTCCGCAGGGGGGGGCGCGGGCTCCGCAGGGGGGGCGCGGGCTCCGCAGGGGGCGCGCGGGCTCCGCAGGGGGCGGGCGCGGGCTCCGCANGGGCTCCGCAGGGGGCGCGGGCTCCGCAGTGCGGGCGCGGGCTCCGCAGGGGGCGCGCGGGCTCCGCAGGGGGCGCGGGCTCCGCAGGGCGGGCGCGGGCTCCGCAGGGGGCGCGCGGGCTCCGCAGGGGGCGCGCGGGCTCCGCAGGGCGGGCGCGGGCTCCGCAGGGGGCGCGCGGGCTCCGCAGTGCGGGCGCGGGCTCCGCAGGGGGCGCGGGCTCCGCAGGGGGCGCGGGCTCCGGAGGGCGCGGGGGCTCCGCAGGGGGCGCGGGCTCCGCAGGGCGGGCGGGGGCTCCGCAGGGGGCGCGCGGGCTCCGCAGCGCCGGGGCGGCGAGCTCGCGCGCGTCCTGCTGGGCGCTCGGTGCTGTGGATGGCTGCGGGCTGGGACTGGCTGGTGGGTCTCACGGGCAGGCCGCGGGCTTGCGGCAAGGATGGTTGGGAAGCCTGGCTGCCCAGCCCTCGCGGCTCACAGGGGGAGTGTTTGTTCCGAAAAGGCTTCTCTGCGTGCCTCCCCCTTGAGCCACCCCCCTTTGCCAGCTGCTGTCTCTCCTTCCAGCCATGCCAGACGGAGCCCTGGATGCGGCCATGCGTGCTGACGAGGCAGGGAGCGAGGAGGACCTGTATGAGGACCTGCACGGCTCTGGCCACCACTACAGCCACCCTGGAGGGGGTGGTGAGCAGCTGGCCATCAATGAGGTAGGACCAGGGCTGTGCGGGCAGGGGTGGGAGTGCTGGGGCCGGACGGATGTGGCCCTGGCCGTCCCGGCAACTCCAGCATGCTCAGGCCGGAGAGATGCCACCGCCTGTGTTCCAGGCAGGTGACAGTGCTGCCGGCTGCACACGGCGAGGGTTCAGCCTGCAGCTCTCACTTTAGGATGTGTTGTCAAGAGCAGCGTTTGTCCAAACACCAGGCTCCCCCGTGCCCCCCCAGGCCCACCGAGCCACTGAAGAGCAGGCCCGCGGCAAGAGGCCCTCCTAGTGACCAGGTCCTGAGAGCCCCCAGCAGGGCACCTCCAGT
>VSMD01117032.1:0-29847 GCA_008750895.1 Mirza zaza | reverse complement strand
ATGTAGAACGTTTGTGTGGTCTGGATAGAAGATCAAACCAGCCACAACATTCCCTTAAGCCAAAGCTGAATCCAGAGCAAGACCCTAACTCTTCAATTCTATCAAGGCTCACAGAGGTAAGGAAGTTACAGAAGAACAGTTTGAAGCTAGTAGATGTTGGTTCATGAGGTTTGAGGAAACTGTCTCCATAACATAAAAGCACAAGGTAAAACAGCAAGTGCTGATATAGAAGCTGCGGTTAATTACCCAGAAAATCTACAAAAGGTGGCAACACTAAACAATAGATTTTCAATGTAGACAAAATAACCTGATTATCGGAAGATGCTGCTATCTAGGACTTTCATAGCTAGAGTGGAAAAGTCAATGCCTGGCTTCAAAGCTTCAAAGGACAGGCTGCCTCTCTTGTTAGGAGCTAATACAATTAGTGACTTTAAGTTGAAGCCAATGCTTGTTTATCATTCCAAAAATCCTAGGGCCATAAAGAATTATACTAAATGTGGCTTGAGCCCAGGAGTTTGAGGTTGCTGTGAGCTAGGCTGATGCCACAGCACTCTAGCCCGGACAACAGAGTTAAACTCTGTCTCAAAAAAAAAAAAAAGAAAGAAAAAAGGTATACTAAATCCATTCTGCCTGTGCTCTATAAATAGAACAACAAAGCCTGAATGACAGCACATCTGTTTACAATATAGTTTACTGAGTATTTTAGGTGCACTTTTGAGACCTACTGCTCAGAAAAAAAGATTCCTTTCAAAATATTACTGGTCATTTACAATGTTCCTAGACACCGAAGAGCTCCAATGGAGATGTACAAGGAGATTAATGTTGTTTTCATGTCTGCTAACACTACATCCATTCTGTAGCCCATGGATCAAGGAGTAATTTTGATTTTTAAGCATTATTATTTAAGAATAATAATAGCTATAGCCATATTTTATAAGGCTATAGCTTCTGTAATTAGTTATTTCTCTGGTGGATCTGAGCAAAGTAAATTTAAACCCTTCTGGAAAGGATTCACTATTTTAAATGCCATTAAGAACAATCATGATTCATAGGAGGAGGTCAAAATACCAATATTAACAGGAGCTCAGAAGAAGTAGATTCCGCCCCTCAAGGATGACTTTCAGGATTCAGAACTTCACTGAAGGAGGTAACTGCAGATGTGGTGGACACAGCAAAATAACTAGAATTAGAAGTTAAAGCCTGAAGATGTAACTGAATTTATCATGCTATATTATCATAAAACTTGAACGGATAAGGAGTTGCTTCTAATAGATGAGCAAGGAAAGTGGGTTCTTGAGATGGAATCTACTCCTGGTGAAGATGCTAAAAAAACACTGTTGAAAGAACAACAAATGATTTAGAATATCACATAAACTTAGCTGCTAAAGCAGTGGTAGGGTTTGAGAGGACTGACTTCAATCATGAAAGAAGTTCTACTGTGGGTAAAATGCTATAAAACAGCATCACATGCTACAGAGAAATTTTTTGTGAAAAGAAAACTCAATGATGTGACAAATTTTATTGCTGTGTTATTTTAAGAAATTGCCACAGCAACCCAAACCTTTGGCAACCAACATTCTGATCACTCAACAGCTATCAACATCAAGGTAAGATTCTCTACCAGCAAAAACATTATGGCTCACTGAAGGATCATATGACCATTAGTAATTTTAACAATAAAATATTTTTAATTAAGGTATGTATGTTGTTTTTAAGACATAATGCTATTGCACACTTAGTAGACAACATACTGTACATATCACTTTTTCTTTGAGACACAGTCTCACTCTGTTGCCATCACCATAGCTCATTGCTACCTCAAACTCCCAGGCTGAAGTGATCCTCCTGCCTCAGGGTCCCAAGTAGCTGGGACTACAGGTGCACACCACCACACACCAGGAAATTTTTCTATTTTTTGTAAAGACAGGGTCTATGTTGCTCAGACTGGTCTTGAACTCCTGGCCCCATGCAATTCTCCCACCTCGGGCTCTCAAAGTGCTAACATTGCAGGCATGATCCACTACAACCAGACAAATATAATTTTTATATGTACTGGGAACCAAAAAATTCATGTGACTTGCTTTATTGAGATATTCGCTTTATTGTTGTGGTCTTGGACCAAACCGACAATATCTCCTAGATATGCCTATACAAAAAAACCTAGAAACTAAGAACAAAGAACTTCTACTTAAATTCAGTTGACAAAAGGATCTCACTGGCAATTTTATAGAAGGAAGAGTGATGTAATCAAAGATGTATTTTTGTACTCAGAAATCTTCCCTTCATATGGATTCTCACCAGTGGGAATTCATAAAATCACAAACTCTCAAGATTAGAAAGGAACTTTAAAAATCATTCAGATTGATGCTTCAATCCCTTCTACTCAATCCCTACTATTTAGTTGTCCAGCCTGTCTGAATTCCTCCAGTGATGGGGGACTCACCACCTCCCAAGGCTGGCTATTCCACTTTTGGACATGTTAAAAATTTTCCCTTATGCAAAGCTAAACTTGTTCCCTTATAGTTTCCAACAATTGGTCCTAGGTATAACTTTCGCAGTCATTGAAGAATAGGCCAATTTGTTCTTCTGTATATTTCAATGCAGTTCCCATGCCTCCATCGTAATCACCCCAGACCTGCAAACACCCCTCTTTAAGGCTAAATATTCTCTCTTTTTACCCATCCTCCACTTAAATCTACCCTATTATTTCCTTTTCTCCACCTTTCTTCACATTCTTTTAAACCAGAGTTGGCACATTTATTCTATAAAGAGATTGATACTAAATATTTTTGACTTTGCAGACCACACAGTCTATCACAACTATTCAGTTTTGCCAGTATAGCATGAAAACAGTCATAGACTATACATAAATAAATGTGTGGCTGTGTTCCAATAATCTTATGGACTCTAGAATGTGAATGAATTTTGTATAAATTTTACATGTTATAAAATACCATCTTCTTTTGATTTTTTTCAACCACTTAAAAATATAAAAATCATTATTAGCTTGCAGGCCACGCAAAAACAAGGCCACAGTTTGCAAGCCCTGTTTCAAATGATAGACTACAGATGCAAAAATCATCAATAAAATTCTAGCAAATGGAATTCAGCAGCACACCAAAAAAATAATCCATCACAATCAAGTGGACTCCAACCCAAGGATGCAAGGATGGTTCGACATATGTAAACCCATAAATGTAATCCATCACATAAACAGAAGCAAAAACAAAGATCATATGATCATCCCAGTAGATGTAGAAAAAGCATTTGACAAAATTTAGCACTCTTATGATAAAAAAAAACTCTTAACAAAATAGGTATAGATGGAATACATCTCAAAATTATAAAAGCCATATACAATAAACCCACAGCCAACATCATACTGAATGGGGAAAAGTTGAAAGCATTTCCACTTAGAACTGGAACAAGACAAGAATGCCCACTGTCACCACTTCTATTCAACATAGTGCTGGAGGTTCTACCCAAAGGATTCACACAAGAGAAAAAAATTAAAGGTATCCAAATGGGGAAAGAGGAGGTCAACCCCAAAGATTCCACCAAAAGAGTCCTGGATTTGATAAATAAATTCAGTAAAGTCTCAGGTTACAAAATCAATGTACACAAATCAGTAGCATTCCTATACACGAACAGCAGTCAAGCTGAGGATCAAATCAAATACTCAATACCTTTCACAATAACTACAAAGAAAATATAATACCTAGCAATATGTTTAACCAAGGAGGTAAAAGATCTCTACAAAGAGAACCACAAATCACTGAGGACAGAAACTGCAGATGATATAAACAAATGGAAAAATATATCATGCTCATGGATTGACAGAATCAACATTGTTAAAATTTCTGTACTACCCAAAGTGATTTACAGATTCAATGCAATCCCCATCAAAATACCAACACCATTTTTTAAAGATCTAGGAAAAATAATTCTATGCTTTGTTTGGAACCAGAAAACAGCCCAAATAGCCAAAGCAACCTTAAGCAAAAGGAACAAATCTGGAGGCACCACTTTACTAGACTTTAAGCTATACTACAAGGCTACAGCAACCAAAACAGCATTGTATTAGCACAAAAATAGGGACATACACCAATGGAACAGAACTGAGAACCCAGGTATAAAACCATGCACATATTGCCATCTAATCTTTGACAAAGCAGACAACAACATACACTGGGGAAAAGAATTCCTATTCAATAAATGGTTCTGGGAAAATTGGATAGCCACATGTAGAAGATTGAAACAGGATCCATCTCTCTCACCACTCACTAAAATTACTTCAAGATGGATAACAGGCTTAAACCTAAGACATGAAGCCATAAGAATTCTAGAAGAAAATGTTGGAAAAACTCTTCTAAATATTGGCCTAGGCAAAGAATTTATGAAGAAAACCTCAGCGGCCATGACAGCAACAACAAAAATAAATTAATGGGACCTGATTAAATTAAAAAGCTTCTGCACAGCCAAGGAAACAAACAACAGAGCAAATAGACGACTTACAAAAAGAGAGAAAATATTTGCATGCTATATATCCAATAAAGAGCTAATAACCAGAATCTACAAAGAACTCAAGCAAATCTGCAAGAAAACATCAAAGAACCCCATTAAAAAGTAGACAAAAGACATGAACAGAAGCTTCTCAAAAGAAGACAAATGGCCAATAAATATATGAAAAATGCTCAACATCAATAATCATCAAAGAAATCCAAATCAAAACCACAATGAGATATTACCTAACTCCCGTGAGAATTGCTTTTACCAAAAACTCCCCAAACAATAGATGCTGGCATGGATGTGGTGAGAAAGGAACACTTATTACACTGTTGGTGGGACTGCAAACTGGTACAACTTCTATAAAAAATTATATAGAGATTCCACAAAGAATTAAAAGTAGACCTACCATTTGATCCAGCAATCCCACTACTAGGTATTTACCCAAAGAAAAAAAAGTCATTTGTTCAAAAAGACACTTGCACTCGAATATTTATTGCAGCATGATTCACAATCGAAAGATGCAGAATCAACCCAAGTGCCCACCAATTCATGAATGGATTAATAAAATGTGGTATATGTATACCATGGATTACTACTCAGTCATTAAAAAATGAATTAATACCTTTTGTAACAATCTGGATGGAACTGGAGATCATTCTCCAAATGAAGTATCCCAAGAATGGAAAAACAAATACCACATATACTCACTATTAAATTGGAACTAACCAAACAGCACTCATGTGCACAATACAAAGTAAAATTCAGTGGAAATCAAACAATTGGGAGGGGGAGGATGGGATGGTAAAATCGTACCTAACAGGTACAATGTACACTATCTGGGAGACGGGCACACTTATAACTTTGTCTCAAGCAGTACAAAAGCAATCATGTAACCAAAACATTTGTACCCTCATGATATCCTGAAATTAAAAAAAAAAAAAAACATAGACTTTAGATTTACTTCAAACAAAATTGTGCTCCCTTGGTCTTCCATAACTTTTTAATGGTTTATGATTCTATTCAATGCAAAGTCACTCAAGTTTCAACTTTTGAATACTAGGACGTGTATCTCTACCTTTAATAAATGATGTAGTGCTTGCAGTAAGCAGCACTGTCCCTTAGTGTGCAGTGAATATCAATCATCCCAGGCACCAAGTTCAAATACCCTTTGCCCCAATACTCAGCTTCAAAGCATCAATTCAAAAGGCACAGAAAGCATCAGTAGACTTGAAGTGACTTATTAAAAGAGATTAAAGAGGCTCCACATTACATTTCTTATGTACTAAAATCCTAGACACTAAGCCTACCTAAGTCTGAATGATAGAAGGTCTCTGGCCTGTTATGGTTGAAAGTCAAAAGCTGCTGAATGAGCAAGGGCTAAAAAATTTGCACTCCACATTTGTGCCTCTGGATTTATAGGTAAAGTTCTATATGGTCAGAATTTTCTTCCATGGTTCTTAGTAAAACAAAATGGACATTTTTTTCCCTTTTCCTCTTTTATATGCTTCCTATACTTTACTTCCAGAAAATAATTTTTTAATTGATACCTTCACCTATACATTCTGCAGTCTATTAGTATTCTCCAGGTTCCCAAGTCACTTTTGAACCTCTATCATATGAACAAAAAGCAATGTCAGTTTCCACTGGAATCTCAGGGCCCAAGCACACTGGCAGTTAAATGAGAGTTAATATCCAAATAAATATATCCTGCATTTCCTGAACAAGTTATCACAAGTTATATGCTTTTATGTAACTGCTACTACTTAAGCACTGCTATTTAGAAAACATTATATCACTTCCTCATAAGATAACACATAAGTATAAATACCTAAAATGGACTCCTGTTAGCGCATTAATTGTATTTCAGATTGTTAAAACAGTTCATGGTCCTAAATCAAACACTATAGCTGCATTAATGGAACACATGAAATTTACAACTGGCTGTTCAAACTTATGAATAAATAAAAGATGCAGGGATGACAGCCAAACAAAGTCTATCATTAGAAAAAGGTAGATTAAAACAAAAGAAATGAACTCCAACCCACTGGCACATTTCCTTGCATTCTACCCAAATCTGGTCCAATTATAGGAGTCTATGGGACAAGCAAACTGAAGTACAAAAGTTCTATGCTTATTTATTCACTAAGTGTCTACTCTAGATAAGGTCCTATGCTGCACTCTTTAAATATAAATAATTGCACTTGAAGGTTAAGAGAGCAATAGGAAAAAAAAAACACTCTGGGGCATATTAACAAAGGGAAGGGGAAAAAAAGGTGAGGAATAGAGAAAAGACATAGATATAAATTTGAGAATTGTCAGTATAGTTGGTAGTTGAGGTAGACATTTACCCACTTCCACTAGAACTGTATTTTTAAAATGTAAACCTGATCATGTCACTGCCCTGTTAAAATCTTTCAATGACTCCCTACTTTCTATAAACTAATGATCAGCCAAAGTCTAAGATAGGACCCCTTCATATTTCAGCTGCCAGCTACCTTTCCATAGCTTCATCTTCCAGCACTTTCCTATTCACACCTTCCATATTAACCTGCTTTCAGTTTCTAAATATGTTTTACTTATTTATACCTTTGCATATGTTATTTCTACAACCTGGAATGTACTCTCATGGCCAATTCCTTCTAGTTTTTCAAGACTCGGTTCCAAGAATGACTTCTGTGAAGTTATTCCTCCTAATCTAACCCTCAAGGCAAAGTTAAGTGCTACCTCCTCAGTATATACCTCTGCTATAGGACCTTTGCAAAATTAAGGTTAAAAAGAGACATTCTAGCCTTTCAAGTACATGGGGAAGTAACAAATCCCTGTGAGCATGAATACGTTTGGTTTTTAATATTTTAATTCTATGGTCAAGAAGAATCCATCAATACATTTTATGGTTTCTTAATTTTACCAGTAATGTATTAATTCATATCTCTCATCTTCCAGTAAGAATGTAATACTCTAAAATATCAATATTAGCTATTATCACACAATTAAGTACTAACATATAAAATCAGAAATCATTATTTCTTTCTTTGTCAAATTTCCTAGACTATGCTCCATAAGCAACAAATGGAAGTGTTATTGTGACCACAGAACTGGAAACTTTTGAATTTGACTTTCCTTTAAAAGTACTTATGGAGAAAATCATTTTCTCACTGGACAGATAATTTATAAAATATCCTGTACTGAATCAATAACCTAATTAACATTTACTACCCACTGATAAACTTATAAAAAGGGAAGCAAGTTAACAAAAAGCTATGGCAATATTTTCTAAAAAGCATTTTTCTCCTACAATTCTAATGGAAAACATCATTTTCCTACTTTCAAATAAAAAACACTTTCATTAATAATAAAGCTGTGATATGAAAACAAACAGTAATAACATGAAATGTTTATTACATTGTATACAACATTGCAGGATTGTCTCTCTGAGATGCTATCAGAAAAACTCATTTAAACTACCACAAAATACACGGTAATTGTAATGACTAATTACTGACACTCAGATTTAACTTCAATGTGCACAGCCCACAGGCAATGCACATGCAGCTTCTTGAGCTGGCTAGAAAAGTCCCCCCAGAGATTAAAAGGTAAGAATTTTTTTTAACTAAAATTAAGAGTCAAAGCAACCCTGCAGAAGATACAATAAATGGTTCTATCAAGAAATGTTGTACTTTAAGTACTTAGGAGGACCTAAGGAGGTCCAAGGAATTACACTAATTGAATTTTGGGTACTTTTTCCACATGTCCTTTGCAGTAAACTGACTAATGTGCCTGGTATATTGGACCTCTCAGATGCTTCTCAAATCTCCCAGTTTAGTCTGTCACTAAATAAACAGCAATAGTACTTTGAGATACATTCTCTAAAAGGAACAGCAAGAAAATTAATAAGCTAATGTTAGTAATAGGACTGGCAAGCATTATATAAAAGGTACTATATACATACAAAGTATTATCATTTCCTCTTACACTCATTTGGTAAAGGTCCTTTTAAGTTTTTGAATACCCTAAGACTAAGACCCCATTCTATGATATTTTTCTTAGAAAGAAAATGGTAGGGCAATTCATATGCTCTGAGCTTAAAAAGCTAAGTTGATCATATCCTTCCTACTTGTTTATGTAGTTCAATAGAGACTGATTACTTACTTAAAGACCACACAAGTTCTCAGAGAAAGAAATCACAATCCTTTTAGCACAGAGAAAATGGAACTGAAACTCATTTCCTCTTTTGTATAGCCAGCATTTTTAAATGGAGAAGAGCTTCAAAGAAATCTTCAACCTTTAGCTGAAGGCTTTCAAAGTGAGGCATATTTAGAAGTGGAGGTACGTGCCTTTAAGCACTTTATGACTGTTAGTTAAGTCAGAAGCCATGAATTCCACACTTTGCTTTGAGATCTTTGAATAAAATATAACTGCTAAGGTTTCTCCTTTTTTCTAAGCAGCATTTCACACTATTTATTGGTATCTCTGGGAAAGAAAAGAGTCATCTTTAAGCAAGACTGTTTTTAAAGACAGCTTCTTTAGTAAGCTAAGTTTAATCATTAGTAAGATTTTCATTTAAACACGGCGACACACTCACATAATGAATCAAATTACATCTTCTGCATTTCTAAGATGGGATTTTTCAATGAAACAAATTGATTTCATTTCAGAAATCACAATCACCTCTTTCAACGGGGGTGGTTTCTCTTCCTAGATTGTCAATGTCATTCACTATACAGGAACAGACATTAAAAATGAAGAGGGAAAGAAATCATCAAGAAATATTAATAATGCACTTCTAAAATTCCTTAACTACTGATGTTATCATGAAATATTCTAAAAAGAAGGTCTAAATGTATACATATTTTAAAATATATTACTTATATTCTAAATCCAGAAATGTAAGCCAAACATATCCATTAGCTAGGAGGGAAATAAAAATTTAATATGATAGAAAAATTAATAAAAACTTTTAGTTAAAATATAAAAATATAAAATAAGCTATTGCATGGTTTTAAAGATTCTTTAGAAATCATAAATTCCACCTTCTAGAATGCAATTAAGGACAGAAGTATCTTCATTTTTAACAGACAAAATGAAGATTTCATTTTGCCATCACCTATATGGTTAATATCTGCTTTTTGGAAAATATACACTAGAGATTTAAATCTCTTAGTAAAGAAAGAGTACAAAGGTAAATGTTTTGTAAAAAGAAGATGGAGGAAGAATAGATTTTTTACAAGGGATTTCAGAGACATCTAGTGGTTGTTAATAATATACTGGATTTCTTCTTGGAAAATAAAATAAAGTTCTATAGTTCCATAGTCGTGTTCATATTACAAATAGTATAAGATTTTTCTTGCACTTTAAATCTCCTTCATCCTACTGCTTTAATGATTCCAGAAACTGGAAATAGCTTTAACCTTCCAACCTTTTAAAAAATTAGCAAAATATCACTGAAATAAAACTCAAAATCCAAAAAATGCTCTATCACAGAAAAGGCCATGTATGTTCCAATACGTGATTAACCAACAAATGTAGGTAGACATTTGTCTTTTACAAGCTGTTGGTGCCGCTCTAAATTTTATCATCACACACATAAAACCCCAAACGGCTAAAAACTTTAATGCATGCTTTTGAAAGGAGTTCTCTGCTAAACACAGTCATAGATGCACTGTGGTAGAAGAGACCTAAAAAGCCAACTAACTCACGCCCAAAGTCTTCAGTCAAAATAGAATCTCATTTTCAAAGGATAATAGAAAAGATATTCTACATTGTTCTTCAATAATCCATTTCAATGATCCAAAAAACTCTGTCAAACAACTTTTCTCTATGTCTAACCTCCGTCCTTCATGCTACAGATTGACTCTTATCTTTTTTATTCTTTTCTAAGTACTTCCTACTGTATCTTGCTAACATATACACTTCTTCATATCCTTTTGTACAAATATAGCACTTTACATTTATCCCTATTAAATGTCATGTTGCTAGATTTAACCAATCCATCATTCCAATTGCTCTAATTTCTTTTGGATCATGGCTTGGTCTAAAGTATTTGCTAGCTCTCCCAGCATTATGACACCCATAAATTTGATGGGCACATTCCAATGACATAATCCATGTACACTCTAAATTTGCACTCTAACATTTTATGAAATATCTGATCTTCTAAAGTCTCTGCCAAATTAATGTCTTCAGGATAACAACTCGGATTTTTCTTTTTATTCAACTTGAACTGAAATATAAAATAAGTCAAACAAAATATTAAGCATTATTTCACACCCCAATGAACTTTTAGACAAATCTTTATGATAAATAGCAACTAAGAAAAATGTGTCCTATTTTATGACTAGTCACAAAACCATTGTTTGGATTGTTAGTTTCTAGTTGCTTTTAATTTTTAGGCTGTATAAATAGATTTTTGTTTTAATTACCATGGCTGACAGAAGACTGATGATGCCAACATTAAAAATGAGTTGCATGTATTTCAATATCATTATGAACACCACTGTTAAGCAGCACTAGAATTTAACAGGAACACAATTCATGTTAGAAAGTAATGGAGAAAGCTGCATAAAGTAAAATATCTCTTCTACTTAATTATTCTGTTTCATAATACTCTTATTAAAAAACTAGGGTGACAATTCCTTTTCATTAAAAATAAATCTTTAAGGCCGGGCGCGGTGGCTCACGCCTGTAATCCTAGCTCTCTGGGAGGCCGAGGCAGGCGGATTGCTCAAGGTCAGGAGTTCGAAACCAGCCTGAGCAAGAGAGAGACCCCATCTCTACTATAAATAGAAAGAAATTAACTGGCCAACTAATATATATAGGAAAAATTAGCTGGGCATGGTGGCGCATGCCTGTAGTCCCAGCTACTCAGGAGGCTGAGGCAGGAGGATCGCTTGAGCCCAGGAGTTTGAGGTTGCTGTGAGCTAGGCTGACGCCATGGCACTCACTCTAGCAACAAAGTGAGACTCTGTCTCAAAAAATAAATAAATAAATATTTAAGTCATTCACACAGTCTCAAGTATCACCTGCTTAATTTAAAAGGGGAAAATAAACCTCTAGAATGGAGAGCTCTGAAGATCACCATGTTAATCAAGTGACCAAACTTAGCATCACCAACAGTATGACAACCTGATATAATGTGCCTCCTGACATGACGCAATGATAAATACACATCTCTTCCATAAGACTCTTGCCAAAAATGTGGAACCTAAACCTAACGATGAGCAAACAATGAGAGGTAAATCCACAGTGTGGGACCATTCTCCCAGATGATTAGCCTGGACACATTAAAAAAAAAACATGATCATGAAAAACAAAAAGTTGTGGATTAAAAGAGACTAAAGAGACCCAACAACCAAATGCAATGTGTGAACCTTGCTAGATCATCCATTTTTAGAAAAAGCTATAAAAGACATTTTGGGGACAATTAGAAAAGTTTGTACATGGACCGTATACTAAATGACATTATTGAGTCATTTAATATTTTCAGCTGGGATTGTGGTTATGTAGGAAAATGTCCTTATTCTTAGGAGATAACATGCTGATGCATTTAGAGGTAAATAATCACACTGTCTGTAATTTATTTTCAAATGGTTCAGAAACACAGATATTTATAAATGTGTATAAAATAGATTTATGTATTTCTGAATATAGAATATAGACATGTTTCCATATTTCTGAATACAAAATATAGATTCTACATGTATATATAGATTATGTGTATGTATGTATGAGTATACATGTATGAGAGAGAGAAAGCCAATGTGACAAAATGTTAACAACTGGAGAATCTAGGTGAAGAATACATGGTGTGTGAAATTTTTCAAAATAAAAAGTTGGAGTAAATAAGAAAGGAATACATACCATGGCAGTTCTAGACTTGATAAACCAGTCAAATCTAAACTGAGGAGCATTCCGTACACACTGTCTTAATTCTTCATACACATTTTCTCTATCAAAGCCCATTTTGTGTAACATACAAATCAAGAATCTATCTTCTTCCTCAGTATAGTTCTTTCCTTTGCTGGTTCCATACTGAATACGCAACTGATGAAATGGTGCCTTGTATCTTGCAATCTGTGTATTTCAACAAAATAGTGCTTTTAATTTAATGTGCAATAAGAAGTCAAAGCTGACCACCACATCAATGAAAACATAAAATATAGTACTTTGGCATCCAGTGCTTTCTTGATGCTGATCCTTCGTTGAATTCTTGCTTCTCCACGTTCAATTTGAGCCATAATTTTTTCAATGTCCTGTAATTCATTGCAACGTTCCCAAAATACAGCTGAAAAAGAGAGTTATTACTTAAAATACTATCATTTAAGCAAACAAATCCAAGGAATTATAGAATAAAGAATAGGAAATAATACAGTCAACGTATATTTTTTAAATTAATATTGAGAGTCATCTGTATATAGATGTTCAATTATTCACTACTACTAACTTTTCACTTAAAAATAAGAACAACGTTTCAAGCAATTTTCTTTTCATGAAATACTATGAAATCTTTAATTATCTATCCAAAATGACTAGGATTTCAAAAGATGCTACAGATGCTGATTTAAGCTGGGCTTTTTACTCCAACATGACATAAAAGGGACCAAACACATAAAGTGAAACAGGAGAGAGCAGCACATAAACAGTAAACATAGCTTCCTAGCACAAAAACAAAACTACTATCAACAGGTCATTCAAATGTTTTCCATGAAGTGGTAATTTCTACTGAAACTATTATTTGCTTTTACAATCACTCACTAATCGTACAAAATTTCCAAGGATCTATAGTTTGTTTTCAAGCTTATTTGGAATAGCCTTTTCTCTTAAAAAAAAATCCTCATTGGGAATTTAATTGGATACATACAGAAGAATATTCAAACTACTGAGTCATTCAACCAAATTTTATAGATGAGCCAAATAATCTGGCTGCATTAATATGTCACATCTTATGACTTCAGTGAAAATATCTTTTAATGACATACTCTACATTCTTAAATTTTTCATTTTTAGAGCCTATCAAGAAAGGTATGATGGCACTCTGATTTTTATAAACACCTGTGTTCATTTATTCAGCCACTTATTCGTTCAAAACATTTAAAGTCCTATTATGTACAAGATACTACATATCAAGAACATCCAATTGTACACATTCTTTCTCTTACTGCAACCAACTACATAAACCCATTCCAAACTCCCCACCCTATGACATGGCCCCCAACCTCATGGGCAGCAACTGAATAGTCCTGAGCTAGTCATGCTACCTGGCCTGGTATCAAATTTGAGAGAACATCTGACATGGTATCTTTTTGAATCACATTTTCCTGCAACTTCACATACACTGATGCTATCTCCCTTTCTATCTTATGAAGAAAATTCTCCTTCAGAAAAAATCTCACAGCACATACCCGTTTACACTCCTTTTGTTCAACTGTTGAAGCTAAAATGTCCCTCTTCCATCTATTTCCCCTCCCTAAGCTCTCAAATGACCTAAACTTATGTGTTAAATCTTAAGAGTAATAGTAATATCATGCTGGTATCAAGTTCATAAACTAGACATTATATAAAATAAAAACTAAATACAACTGACCTCCAAAGTCCCCGAGAAGACACTTTCAGATTTCCAGAAGAAAAAATAAGTGTCTATTATATAATTAAATCTGGAATTGTTCAGGCACTAGCACTCTAGATACAATTAAAAACTGCTTCTAGTCAGTATTAATTTGTGTATATTTATTGGTATTGTAATATCTCCTTCCTACTATTGCAAAAAAAAAAAAAAAAAAAGAATTTCAATGGTTAAGTTAAATAGGTTTTGGGAGCTGGCACAGAAACCTAAACCTACTTTGTAACATTTTTTTCAACCAGGAAAATGCTCTGGATTCTGAACATCTTAAGGATACAGACTAAATTTGAGAGCTCAACCTATTTGGAAGTTAAAAAATACCTATGTTCTACATATAGAAAACTTGCTAGACATATTTAGCTATTTTTAATAAGATTTCTTTCCAGAGCCTTAGGTTGGATGTGCTGTGGCAGGACAATTAGTATTAATACCATATGCTTCAGCAGCTAAACTGATTCTGGTTAAGACCAAACACACAGCTGAATAAGAGAGGGAGATGATTCAAGGACCCACCAACAGACTGATTCAAGCAATGTTTTTAGATCTATACCAGCTTGCCTCAAATTAATGGGACCCACATGAACCTTTCTGGAGTAGACTGTAACCCTCAGGGTGTTTGAGAATCTAAATGGGCTTGGCAGAAACTCACTACTTCAAGGACTAGCTAGAAACATAGACACTAATTCAATCCAGTGAACCTGAATCTCAGGACTGGACCAGAAGAGGATCTAATTCCAGAGGTAGGAAAGTATGAAACCCTTATTCTATCACTTGGCTCTATTAGCCAACTAATAGAGACAAAAGCAGTTCATTATGATAAATCTTATATTTTCATAGAAATATATTTTATACATTCACCTACCTCTTATTCATAAATGTTTAAAACATCTTCAAACAAAGATATAATTAACACACTGACTGCCACACTACGAAAAAAATTTCCTTGGGGCCACAGTGTTTTATTACTAAATTAGAATAAAAACTTCAAAAACAAAATGATCCTTTCTAATTTAATGAAAATTTTGTTATTTTTTATTGTTTTGTGTGTGCGTGTTATATGCAACTTGAAAAACAGTTCTCATGGCTCCCAAGGTGAAAAGACATGTGAATTACATATGTTTCATGAGGCCCTGGGCTCAAAATTAGTGTGAGTTAAATACAACTCACATGGCAATTAATGTATTAAATTGACACTAAAAAAATGAATAAAGTTAAAATAAAACATCATATTTCAAATTACATACAAACCTGAATACTCCATGACCTCCTCAGGGGATTTGCCCTCCACCTCTCGAGCTATATTATCAATGTCATCTCTTCCATACTTCTCATTAGCTTTAATAAATTGGTTAAAATCTCGCTTCGTCCAGTTTGTGAAACCCTGTGAACAAAAAGTTAAGCATCATCAATCAAAGTTGACTTAGTAAATCCATTTATTGTCCTATATACTTTTATACAATGATACCTTAAAAACACTTTAAAAGACTTAAAATGTTCCTCCTTAAAAAATCACACATTTTTTATGTTGGGATCAAAACTTGAGTGAGTTGTTATAGAAACAACTGCTTCTCTATTACAAAGAGAATATAATCTTCTCCAAGTACTTAAATTTGAGTTATAGTTCTAAGATATTATAAAGTTTTTAATTCCATATTTATAGATGCCTACATTAAAATACAAACACATTAAAATAAAACTGCTAATATTAATGCTGAAGTCCTGATATTTCAGTGCTTCAATAATTTTTTCACAGATCTGTTCACGTGTAAATTAAGAGAGGAATGTAGATATATTTAATCAAATGAATACTGAGGAATAATCAAAAAAGAATGCGAAAAACTGTTCTGTAGCTCTTTATATCATTCCAAACTACTGTGAATAATTTCTCTTCTAAATTGTATTCATAAATAGAATTTCTATAAATGGAACATTATTGGGCCCAATTTCTTTACTAAAATATAGAGCCGTTTAGCCAATGTTTTAAATTTCTATGGCATTATTAGCATGTCTGTGAAGTCATGAGACCAAGAATTTGTTTTCCACCCCTCATGCCCGAACCCATAAAAATGTGATAATCTAGACATTGCAAAACTCTATCCCTAGCTTTTAGGTGATCAAGGTTTCGGATGACCCTATATTTTGTTCCTTTGTATTGCCATGATTTTTTGAAAAGATTAATTATTTAAGGCAGCAGAGAAAGATAACTAAAAAGGAATTCAACTGCTAGGAGGGACAAAAGAATTAATTATACTTCTCATTACAAACTAAAGCATTATTTCAGTTGAGACTGTATATTCACATTATACTGTGCATGCACAATATACTATAAGCCATGTAGCATTCTAAGGCCATAACTTTATTTTTGTGCTCATGAAATAAATCTTGAAAATAAAACATGAATATTTAAATGTTTTATTTTATTCTGTGGTAAGTCCTAGTGTTCAGCCAACCGCAATTATATTTGCAAACTAAACTTTATGACTTCCAGGCATTTGGCTCAAAAACTTATGAATGTAATTTGCAAAAATTCATTCAACAAAATTACATGTTACAACAAGGAAAAAACTATATAATAAATAACGTATAAATATAAAAACTATCTTTCAATAATTAATGTAGAGAATTTCTACTGTGCCTTGCACATTGTTCAAAAAATTGTTGAATAAATAAATCTTGCTGGCAACCTTCAACATTAAGGTGGTGTAATACAGTACATCTTTTTATTACTTTGCAGGAGTCTTTTACAGTGAAACTTTTTTATATCTTCTACAGTTTATTTTGGAAGTATAATACTCATAAAACTCATTAAAGCAATAATGACTTGAAAGCATTAACATTTTGTTCAAATGGAAACCTTTCCAACTTAGTAACTATTAGCTTTTAATTATACAATGATCACCTTTCACAGTTTCAGAAATCTCTCATCGTATGAAAGTTCTTTCTAAGAAAGGATAAAAAGAATTGTGAAAATTATGAAATTATTCCATAAATAAAAGATTAGTAGAGTATAACTTCAGGAGACAATTCACATCAATAAACAAAAGAAATTTAAATTTTTGAGAGTATGTTAAGAAGTATCGTCTCTCAGGATTCAAGTGTGAATTCACCAACCTTATTATAATTGGTAAAATGCATGTGATATTTCTGATACTTGACATTTTTACTTTACATATATGTATTTTCCAGTATTTCCAAAAGAATATATTCTATAAAAGGGATTTTTAAAAATAGGGATATTTGGTCTATATGCGTGTTTACAAAATAGCCCTGAGTTTTGTTGATGTGTCAAAACAGGAATACTAGGCCTATACAATAAAAAGTAAGTGTGGTCTATATTTTCCTTTTTTCTACTGGTTGACTAGAAGTATTTCAGCCACTGAAAATACTTTACTTGTGTGAGAAGTTTTTCCTTTTCTTCAGTCTCTTCTGCTGTAAGAGGTTCAGCTCCATCAATCTTTTTTTGCTCTTCCCTTTGAGCCAGAGCTGGATTGGGGATATCCGGATTCCTTGGGACCTATGAATCAAAAGATGAGCTAAGAGTAAACTGATGAGAAAAATTTATTATTAAAGGTATATATACACATATCTTTAGACTTATTTCATCAGTAAACAATATAAAATCATGACAGAATGACACATGGTCCCCTCCACATTTCTGCTACCATGATACTACCAAGATAAAAGCCATTCTTGTGCCGCATGGTATTTCACAGTTAAAACTTATTGGTAAATGAATGCCACATTATATTCCAGATCTGATTCTACTGTGGAACAAAGTATATCCTTCTAATATTATAATACATGGAAGAAAAAGTTTGACAGGAAAGAATAAAAAAAGGAGAGAGCCTGTATTCCCCTAGCAATACCAGACAAGGGTAGAGAGGCGGCAATGCACCTAAAGATTCTATTCAACACTGATCAGTTCAATGTGCAAAAGAAAGGAGTGTTTTCACTGCCTGCCAGGGTATGTAAGGGGAGAGCTGTTTTTACATAAAATGGAAAGTCTGGGCAAAGTGACAGGATAATGAAGAAAAAAAGAGGAAACAGAGAATGTAAGAGGGAAGGAAGTAGTAGAGTACACATACTGATGTGATGGGACCAGCAGTCAAATGAAAAAAAGACTACAGCAGCAGTGATCAACAGAAATTATAAATGGTGTTTTGGGTAGAGTGCTGCAAATATACTGACAACTGAGAAGAGAATTCAAGTTCAAAAGACTGAAGATAGAAGCTCAGCTCTCCAAGGAAGCAAGCCAGTATCTCAAAACTGTATCCCAAAAAGCATCAGTGTGTCACGGTAAGAATATACAATCAGTGTGCTTCAGCATATGGGGCAGCATTCATTGTATGGAAGGACAATCTAAGATTCTCAGCCTGAAGCCTCATACTACCACTACGTACATCTACCATTATCACTATGTACATCTGCTGTTACAATGCAGCACACTGATATAAGAGGGCAGGTACATAACACGTGGAGTACATTTTATAGCATTCCATTACAAAGGAAAATAAAAGAGTTGGCAATGTGCCTTCCACTGTTTGCAATGCACACATACCATAAATGACTCTCATTCCCTAGGAGTATGAGATAGTTGTGGTTTTACTACAATGTAATTATAAAACATATTAGGACACATTCTTCTCATTGTTAGACATATTTCATAGAGTTTGGAACTATATCATTATAATAAATATTTTTAAAACTATTGCATCCAATAGTTCCTCAAATATAAAGCCTAAATGGGCATTAAAAATACATTCTGAAAAACCAGGTTCATTTGTAATCATCAGTACCAGGCAACCAAATTAGTATGTGCTGACTAAATGTCTATTATATTCCTAGCACTATGATAAGTACTGATTGGAATATAAAAGAAGTATAGTATTAGACATGGTCCTTGCCCACAAGGAGCTCAAAAACTGAGCTGGACTTTAAGGACTCCAAAGACTTGGGGAGACAGATGGGGTAAAGAATATTCTAGGCTTGGGGCCGGGCGCGGTGGCTCACGTCTGTAATCCTAGCACTCTGGGAGGCCAAGGTGGGTGGATTGCTCGAGGTCAGGAGTTCGAAACCAGCCTGAGCAAGAGCGAGACCCCGTCTCTACCATAAATAGAAAGAAATTAATTGGCCAACTAATAAATATAGAAAAAATTAGCCGGGCATGGTGGCGCATGCCTGTAGTCCCAGCTACTCGGGAGGCTGAGGCAGCAGGATTGCTTGAGCCCAGGAGTGTGAGGTTGCTGTGAGCTAGGCTGACGCCACGGCACTCACTCTAGCCTGCAAAACAAAGTGAGACTCTGTCTCAAAAAAAAAAAAAAAAAAGAATATTCTAGGCTTGGAGTAGTATGAGCAAAAGCATGAAGACAGAAACATTCAGGAAGGCACTTATGTGTGTGTATATGTGTGTTCATTGCACATATAAGGTTTATGCTGAGAAGGGATAAGAAACAAGGTCAGGTAGATGGCCTTGAAACTACACAGTAAGTCTTGTGCTGGATGGATTGAAGTGGGGAAGAGAACCTGCTAAACTGTCATAATTTAAAAATGAGATATGATCACCTGGCCTAGGATGGTGGCAAACGGAAATGGAAAAGAAAGCATAAATTAAAAATGAAATGTAGTCCCAGAGATAAGCATGATTAAAAATAATGTTTTTTAATAGCTAGGTTCAATTTGAAAATTACAGGCATACCAACAATTTCATTCATAGGTATTTACCCAAAGAAATGAAAGCATATTTCTACAGAGCTTTTTACAAGAATGTCCACAGTAGCTTTACTCATATTAGTCAAAAACCAGAGGACAGCTCAGATGTCCATCAACAAGAGAATGAATAAGCAAACTGTAGTCCATCCATACAATGGAATAGTACTCAGCAATAAAAAGGAGTAAACCACTGATACATAGGATAATATGGCTGAATCTCTAAAAGATTATGCTAAGTGAAAGAAGCCTTGCACATACTGTATTATTCCATTTATGTGAAATTCTAGAACACAAAATATAATCTAACCTATGGAAGAAAATAATATTAGAACAGCAGTTGCCTCTGAGGAGTACGTATGGTGACTGACTGGGAAGGGACACTTTCTGGGGTGACAGTAATACTCTATATCTTTATGGAGATTTGGGTTATGTAAGTGTATGCACCTGTCAAAATATACCAGATGATACATTTCATTATATGTAAGTTTTACCTTTAAAAAGAATCAAATAAATATTGGACTCTGGATAATGATATGCATGTTGAAGTGTTTCTGGGTAAAATATACTTACGTCTACAACGTTGAAATGCAAAAAAACATAAGATACCCATATAATAGAGGGCTGGAAAAATTGGAAAATAGGTGAAAAAGCAAATACAGTAAGATGTAAATTGCAGAATTTAATATGTGGTATGTATATGTGTGTTCATTGTACAATTATTTCAACATTTCTGTATGTAAAATTCTTCATGTTTTAAAAAATCATCAACACAGCTTTAAAAGTTTAACAGACCCTTTCAAATTCCTGGTATGTGAAATTACTTTGGCTTCAAATTTTAATTGAGAAACACCTCTTTGATCTCAAGATATATATCTATCAAACATCTTCAAAATTTCCCTGTACAACAATGTTAACAAAATATTTTATAAACATCTAATTTATGACAGAAAACAGATAACATACGCACACAAAATGTTTATTCCCATGCAGATATCCCCAATACTAAAAACTTCCCCTTTGAATTTCTAATAAGAGCAAAATCAGAATATTTTATAATGCCATTAGATTTTAGGATCCACTGCAGAAAATTTCTACCACATCCACTGGTCACGTTATTTAATAAAGCAAAAATTAAGAATGACTTCATTAGTGCTATGTTTATTATTTTAATTCTAGAAATTACTGAAACACATAGCTGCTAAAATATTTAGAATTAGAAATGACTCAATTTCTAAATTCCTTTATTTCTTCATACAAAAAACTCAATATTCACCATTTTTAAAAGACTTTCATTTTTTACCTCATGAGGTTCTTATCAGCATTAGGCTTCCTCGAATGATTTCAAAGTGCTATGTAAGAATTAAGTAGACAAATTATAGACCAATAATACTGAACAGATACCTTGAAGTATCTAAAGTACTCATATCCTGTGTCGTATTATGGTCCACAGTGACATAAGATATAAAAAGTTATCTTTCAAAAGGAAACATCTCAATTGTTATTTTAATTTCGAGTTAGACCCTAAGGAATTTTTGATTAAGAGCTCTGCTTCCATGAAGTAGTGAAAACTTTTTGGGGGGCCTGTTTCTTAGAAGCAGTTTAGCAAGCATTTCATAGAAATATGGAATACTGAATTAAATGTGACAGCACAGAAAATGAAAGCAGTAACCTAAAATCAGCTCACCGTATTTTACTTCTACCACTGCAAAATAGGTGGCTCACAATGACACATTACCAAAACTCACAAAGATTATGGAACTTCCTCCATTTGTCAAATGTTTATATTTGTCCCTAAAGAATTTTTTATAGGGGATAAATGTCAGGATGTTCTACAACTTTCTTCAGCTTCAAATATGGCAAAAGTCTTTCATTCCAGGTCGTACATTCAATGGGACTTTCAGATACTCTGGATTTTTTATGCTGCTATTAAAATTTCAACTAAGTTAGCCTCTTCTAATGTAAAGATTTTAACGTACAATTGACTAAATGCATATGTAAATAACAACTCCTTTAAGTGAAAAGAGCAATGAAGCGTCTGAATATGCCTAACTTGCAACAAGGTCAAAGCTTAGACAGCAGGAAGAATGGGCACATAACGCACCGCTGTCCACCAAGCAATTAGGGCAAAACAAACACTTCTCTCAACATCAAATAAAACAAAACCCTTTAACTCCAGATCTCATTATCAGCAATACTGTTGTGACTTTGTGCTGAACATGAGGGGAGGGAGAAAATAAAACAGAAAATAAAAATGCAAAAAAGCAGGTCCTCAAGGAAACCACTCTTTACCAACTGCTTCAAAACTAGTGACCCCCTCACTAGCGCCACCCCAACTCACTACAGAATAAGACTTTGGGGACTCAAAATAGATTAATACATTACTATGAACCACAGTACCCCCGACTATGACAAAACCTATCTCGCCGTGGCTACCAATCATTTAAGTAGAATCATTTAACCTTTTTGAGGTTCTCCCTTTTTGAGAACCTGACTGTACATACAGAATACCAGGTAACACCACTACAGCAGTTCTGCTTTGTTTATCCAAGGTAAACTAGTTCTCCATCAGTTTGTAGCCCTGATAAGTTTTCTGAAGGTGTAGGAAGGAAAAAAAATCAATGCTACATATCCCTTGAGAAGATAAGTCTAACAGTTACATATCACATCACCCTTGCAAGGAAGGTTTTTCAGATGATTGACATGCCATGCTGGTCTATCTATACTCTGAACTCAAACACAAAACTCACCCAGTTAGAGAACCCACCTTAGCTCAGGTCCATAGTTCCTGGTAAAGAATGGAAGAGACAAGGTTCAGAAAGAACCAATATCCAGAATGTATTCTTATTTGTCTTGTAATCCTCAGCTAAGTTTGCATAGGGAGGACCAAGGCCAGTCTTAAGACAATAAAGAGGCAATCCAGGATGGGGCTGAAGAGAGCACAAGGCTACAAGGAGGGGATCGGTTCTCCTTCCACCACCATCACCGCAGTCCAAGTTGCCAACATCTTCTCTTGTTTTGATACTTCGACAGCCTCCTGGCTGGTTCCCCTAGATAAACTCTCCATTCTCTGCATCGCAGCCAGAGTGATCTTTTAAAAATGTAAATCTGATCATATCTTACCACTTACCAAGTTGTATGACCAAGAGCAAATTACTCAGGGAAAATTACTCAACCTCTCTATGCCTTAGTTTCCTCATCTGTAAAATAAGGAAGTAGGTTCCAGGGCTGTTATGAGGATAATGACCTAATATTTATAAAGAACTTGGAACAGTAAGTAACACAAGTAAGGACTAAATAAGTATCTGCTATTATTATGATTTTACCATCCACCCACTTACCTGCCTTAAAAACATCTCAATGGTTTCCCTTTGCTCTAAAGCTGAAGTTCAACCTCATTAATATGAACTATAAAAGCTCCGCGTGATCTGACTCTACCACTCACTGGTCTCATCTCAAGTTGCTCTTCTCCTCATCACTCCCTAGCAACACAGGCCTTCTTGCAGCTCCTAAAAGGGGCCATCCTTCTGCCTACCTCAAGATCTTGGCATATGAGATGGCCCCTGCCTCAGCTTTTCTCTCCCACGCTTCTAGTGGCTAATTCGCATCTCTTGGATCTCAGCTTAAGTGACGCTTCCTTAATGAACACTTCCCTGATCTCCCAGTCCCCCTGAGATACCTATGTTACCCTTATGGCATCCTTTGTAACCACAGAAACATACAAATAATGATGATATTACACTGTGGTATCTGTTTAATGTCTGTCTCCTCCATTAGAATGTAAGTGCCGTGAAGTAAAGAACCTTTATCTGTCTTATTCACTACTTTATCCCACGTGCTTTGGCCAGCATCTGGCACAGAGAAGTATTCAATAAGTAGGTATTAAATGAAAAAAGAAGTCTTCCTTTCATTCATTCTCCCTCTCCTGTCACTTCTTTCTGGGATATAAGGAAGAGAAAACAGTAAGATATAATAGCATGAATTCCATGCTGTCTTCCCTCTCCCTGTTCATCCCTTTCCTCTATTCTTAACACCTTTTCCTCCTCCCTCTTCCCTTCTATTGCCTTTTGCAGCTGTCCTTTCATTCCTCTGTCTTCTGAGGTTTCCTCTCCCCTCTGTCTCCTTCCAGCTGGCCACCACACAAAGAGTCACTGTAAGACCTCACCCTTAACCACAAACTGCCTGTAATAAAAGGCACTGTTTATATTCAAACCAGAGCTGTGGCCAGAATGTGGTGGGCACTATAATTATCACAGGGAACAAAATTTCAGTATCTCCAAAGAAGGAGCATAAACAGTTATATCATCAGAGATGATTGTTTTTTATTGCTGCTACTTGACTACCACTTGGCCCACCTCCCAAACAACATGCCACATCACTATAAACACAGTCCCTATTTAGGACTGCAGAAAGAAGCAGGGTTCTATCACATATAAGAAAGAGCCAGGAATGTCTGAGTGAAAAGAGCAGAGCATCTGAATACTGAGAACCTGGTGTGAGACCAGCACCCTTGGCAACCCTGTTAGCTATGTGACCTGGAACAACATCATTTAAAATCTCTGAACTCCAGTTTCCTCACCTACTAAATGGAAATGATCATAACACCTACTTCATAAGGTTGTTAGGAATCAAATGATGTATTAAAGAACTTTGTAAATTATAAAATGCTCCTCATAAACATTTGGTTTATTACTGAGGTCTAATATTTCAATTAATTCTCCTTTCAAGTCTCACTTATAACAGTCAATAAAAGTAACAGAAAATAATGTCTGAGCCTAAAATTATTATAAACCTTAACCCTCTTAGTGCGGCGGGCCGAAATATTGGCTGTTGCGTCTAGGGTGAAAAGTACGGCTGGACGATATATCTTAACTACGTAGGAGCCGATATATAGGCCCGCCGCACTAGATGCAAAAGCCGATATTTCGGCCCACCGCACTAAGAGGGTTAATGAGATATGTTTTTGTTTACCTCATGAAATCTTAACAACTTTATTATTAATTTTACCACTTTTATTTTGCATTTTGAACCTATAATTGCCTATTTCTTCTGGCATATCACTGTTTTCACTTTCTTTGAAACTAGTTTTATGCCTGATCTGAATTTTCAACCATACTTACGTTACTCTTCCATAATTTCCTAAAAAGGATTTTATCTAGCCCTGTTGGTTTAAACACATTTAAATTTAATCACATTTCCCTAACTAGATTATAACTAACCACTTATATTCCCCATAAGTTTTTGTTATTTAAATATTTGTAACTTTGAAACATAAATTGCAAGAAAGGCTTTCTTTGTTGTTCTGATTCAAATAGCAATACTCCTACACTGAACAAATAGTAGAAAGACTTTAGAGATCCACTCTAGTTCCAAAATATAAAGGAATGAACTAAATATCTTACATACATTAAGTTTTGCTAGGCACATTCCAGCTACTAATCAAAATTATTAGTCGAAGTTATAGTTGTGATAAAAGTTCACAAAATAAATTTTGAAATATAGCTTTAGATTCATAAAAACAGAAAACTTTATAAAAATTACAATGGGGTTAATATTTTTATAATTTTTATGATAGTGATTATTATGCCTTTGGTCATCCCTCTGCATTCACTAGAAAGTCAATTTCAATATATAGAAATAAACTGGCATGCTTAATCTCTCAATAGGATAAATTTATTATGACAGATATTAAGTTACACTCACCAAAAATAGGTTCCTATCTACGTAAGATTTTTGAATCCCAAAAGATAATTTTAAAATTATATAATTGTCATGTTTAATCATTATCTTTAAAACCTAAGTGACCACAATCTGCTAACTACCAACAAAGCTTTCAACAGTCTATGAGCAATAAATAAAAATACTATTCCTTGGGTCCTATTAAAGAAAATGTTCAAAAATTTTCTATATTAATATTCACTTCTAATCAAACATATACCCTATTGTTCTTGCTACATATTTTTAACCATTCAAACATTGCATTATTAAAAATAATATATCATCATTTTGAAATATTGGCTAATTCGCTATTAATCTTATTTTAATCATGATCATACTGGAAATTCAGTAGTTTGATGCTTTACTTCCAGTTAAACCTCCTCTTAGCTTTTAAAAACACCACTGTTTGATTTACTTTTACATTCTCTCACATTAAAATGGAACACCTTCTAGTCTAGCTTAATAGATATTATCTTAATAGATTATATTACACTAATCTAAAAAATTGAAAAATTACCTTATAGCCTATTGTCTTCCGATAATAAAAAATTTCCTTTTCCAGGAGCTCAAATAAACGTGGTGGGAAAAATTGAAAATCTTGAACATTTGGCTGTTTTGGAGGCCGTGGAGCCTGTGAGGGGAAAATACATTACATATATATTTCTTTTTAGTACATGAAGTGAGCATATCTTTTACTATTTCTTTTATATAAGGAATATAAATACAATGGAATCCACTTTTTTTTGAGACACAGTCTTGTCACATTTGCCCAGGCAAGAATGTCATGGTGTCAGCCTAGCTCACAGCAACCTCAAACCCCTGGTCTCAAGCAACCATCCTGCCTCAGCCTCCCTAATAGCTAGGACTACAGGCAGGAACCACCACATCTTGCTAAGTTTTTCTATTTTTAGTTGCCCAGCTAATTTTTTTTTTCTATTTTTAGTAGAGACAGGGTCTCACACTTGCTTAGGCTGGTCTGGAACTACTGACCTCAAGTGATTCTCCCACCTTGGCCTCCTAGAGTGCTAGGATTATAGGCATGAACCACCATGCCCACTCAGAATCCACTTATACAGGTGGGCCATAGCAAGTACTTTTGTTATATTTTAGGGACTATAATTTGGCAATAATATAAGTAAATGTGAATCACAGACCACATTACAAGAGAAATCTGTAGGACATAAAAACTGGCCTTGTACAGTTTTACCTTTGGAATCTTTGGCTCACTGACACGCAAAGCCTCTCTAAAGTAGGCATCCACTGCATAGTTTGCTTTGCGTTCTCGTTTAGGAGGTTCAATCCATTCCACCATACCAAGCTATACACAACAAACAAGAACAGGGGTTTAATGACTTCAAACTGTTCTATCAAAATCAAGTGCATCAAGGCTGCAGAAGCATGAGAAAACCAAAACCATTAGAAAAACTCCAGACTCACTTCAGAAATCACAATTATACCTCTAAGGTTCCAAAACCTTTTAGTGTACACAAAGTTTAGATGCAAAGATAGTTTCCTTCTTTTTAAAATATGTTTAAAAATTAGTTCTTCCTTAGTAACTGAGAAGAACCTGCAAACTCTGCTTAGTATTTTTTGTCAAATTAAATATATAAATAGCAGTTAATATAGAAGGAAGAGTAACATTGATTCTGGTAACCATGGTAAGAGTATGAATTAGAAAATAGATGAGAGGGATGAATGAGGAATATCAACATGACAGGCATTTATCCCCTTCAAATCAAGAGAAATAGTCAAATGAGATCTTCCGGAAAGGTAGCTGTGGTATAGTCAGAAACACTGGTGGAAACAGAAAGACCTAGATTTGAATTCAGGTTCTGCTACTTCACCAGTTGTATAACTTTGGGTAAATTATTTTTTCCATCTGTAAAGTAAGAATAATAATACCTACCTTGAGGATTAAATGTGACCATACATGTGAAAGCATTAAGTAAACCACCAAGAGTTAAACATGAGACATACCAAACATCCAAAGTAGTGTGAACAATGATTTGGTAGCATTACTGAATTTTACCCCATTATCAGCTAGAAAATACAACTTAAAGGCAGACAAAACTGACAATGCAAAGTTGTGGAGTCTGAGGAATGGTTTCCTAATTCATATTTTTTGTTGACTTCACAGTGCCTCGCCAAGTGCCTTTACAGAAAATAGGCCATTAATGAACGATTAATGGCCTCACTCTATTTGATCTTATCTAAAGGCTAGATTCCAACCTTGGCATCATATTTTAAGAGTAGATGATAAACTAAGATGATCAGGATGGTCAGAGATCTACAAATTCTCACAGTGTCTAGAGAAGACTAAACACAGACATAATGATGGCATTCGCATAGGTAAAAGTCTACCAAACGGAAAAGAACACAGTTCTTTGTTGATCCATAAGATTAAAATCACTGTGGAAAGTTATAAGAAAGTAGATTGCTACTCAATATAATTTAACAACTATGCATTAAGTACCCACTGTATTATGTGTAAGTCAGTGTCAGGGATATAAAGATGAATAAAATAATCTCTTTCATCAAGAAGCTTATAAAATAAGTCAAAAAATTTTCTGAGAATCAGAGAATATAAAACAATGAAATGAACTATCATAAGAGTGGTAAGCTTCTCAATATTATAGTGGTCAGTGCCTAGATATCTGTCCTAGATGCTAAAGATGGTATTTCTTAATTATTAATATAAGAAAGTTTACAGTAAATGACCTTTGAGGTCACTTCTAACTCTAAGAGTCTATGAGATATAGATATTATAATGTGATATTTAAGTAAAATGAAAAATACCCACAGTAATGAAATGAATTTTGCTTTTTTTGGGGGGATGGATCAATGTGAGGTGATAGTTATCAAAGTGATATTTTATAATTAATCAATATTTTATCTTTCTCAGTTGGAGTGAAAATAAATTAACAGTAGTTTAAATTAACTTTCTAAAAGTAAAGTAATTGGCCATTTAACCTATACTTGTTTGATGATCTAGGTATTCAAATTTGAAATAAGCATTAAAGGGCAATTCCTAAACTTTCAAAAAAAGAATAAATCATACTGAATGAATTTGTTTTAGATAAGAGTATATTAATATTAACTTATTCAAGTTAATTTATTCAGAATCTGTGTCAGCCATCATCATGACTTAATTTACCAGGTATGGTTATAAAGTAATACAACTGGTTCAACAAATCATAAAAAAAATCTTCCTTAATTATAATTCCAATGATTTATAAATAATATTCTTTAAGATTTTCAATTCTCTTCAAAGGATAAAAGAATAATTTAAACCTATTTAAAAACCTATCTAGAAAATACAAATAGAAATAAAATAAAATCTCAGCTCAGAATATTCAGTAAAAATTCTAATTTGGGACATTATTACTATTACTTTTTTGGCTTAAACAACAGAAATTTATTTTCTCACAGTTCTGGAGGCTGGTGGGACATTACTATTACTATTACTGTCAGACATTCATTTATAAAAATACAAGTCATCGTAATTATTAAAATGTCTCTATACCTGTGCATCATTTTGTTAGAATTAGAAGCACAAAGAAAACCAGTTATATTAGAAATCAACAAGTATTTTAACAAGTCTAATTTTCCTCCAGAAATGTGGATAAGAAGCTCCACTGATATTTAGACTTCATTTACTAGTATTTTTTCACTTCATAAAACACTCTTAAGTACCCATAATCCTGTAGGAATAATTATAAAATTAACGTAATTTATATCACATAATGAAATCTAAAAAGCACATTCGAAAGGTAATTTCCACCCTGCATAGAGAGGCTATCACCTCCATCTCACCAGGATAAAACATAAGCAGTCTGAGTTAAGATTATAAATAGAACAACCAGACAGATATAAGAAACTAAAAGCTATTAATATCAGAAACAATGGCAGCAACAAAGCATTATCAGCATACTAGCTGCAATGCAAATCAAAATGGCTCAGTAAAACCAATACCTAAGATAAGCTTTTTTAATTTTTTTTTTTTTTTTTTTTTTTTTTTTTTTTTTTTTGAGACAGAGTCTCACTTTATTGCCCAGGCTAGAGTGAGTGCCATGGTGTCAGCCTAGCTCACAGCAACCTCAAACTCCTGGGCTCAAGCAATCCTGCTGCCTCAGCCTCCCAAGTAGCTGGGACTACAGGCATGTACCACCATGCCCGGCTCATTTTTTCTATATATATTAGTTGGCCAATTAATTTCTTTCTATTTATAGTAGAGATGGGGTCTCGCTCTTGCTCAGGCTGGTCTCGAACTCCTGAGCTCAAACGATCCGCCCACCTTG